>VOPJ01001774.1:0-21562 GCA_014673585.1 Semibalanus balanoides | reverse complement strand
CCCGAGTCCAGGCAGACCCCTCTCAGCACCCCGAGTCCAGACAGACCCCTCTCAGCACCCCGAGTCCAGACAGCCCCTATCAGACCCCGAGTCCAGGCAGACCCCCCTCAGCACCCCGAGTCCAGACAGACCCCTCTCAGCACCCCGAGTCCAGACATACCCGTCCTCAGACAGGTATGTCTCTCAACACGTCTTGACAAACTGGGAGACACGGCAGACAGAGCTGCTGCATCTGACACCAACCGCAATCAGCGGCAGACAGAGCTGCTGCATCTCACAGGTCAACCACAATCAGCCATGAGTCACGGTCCGCGGGCCAGCCACACATTCCGTACACCAGTGACGGGTACATCATACCAGCCACACATTCCAAACACCAGTGACGGGCACATCATACCAGCAACATATTCCGTACACCAGTGACGGGCACATCATACCAGTCACACATTCCGTACACCAGTGACGGGCACATCATACCAGCCACACATTCCGTACACCAGTGACGGGCACATCACACCGACTGCAGCAGAGCTGTCAGCAAACCAGCACTGCACGGGTGAAAAAGGCAGCGCCGGTCACGAAGCATGTCCACTTACCTTGGATTTCGTCTTGGTTTGGGCATAGTTGAGCCCTGGAATATGTGCCATATTTTCCAGTAGATGGCCTGAGGAAAACAAATAAACTGAATAAGTTACGTAAATTATGTTATACATAAAACATTGATGATGTACCATTTGGAACTGCATTAGAACACATGTGTCTAAAACCAACACAACATCAAACTCCATCGTGCTGGCTCGCTGCACAGATTAAAATTACCCATGTACCCACTTCGTCTGGCAGTCTGGAAGCGCATGGGAAAGTTTTTTAGGTGCATTTTAGTGAACCAACCGTGGTGATGACGAAATAAATTACGCCCCTTCGATTTAGTTTGGTTAGATTCCCTCCTCAATAAATTATTTGCAATCATGGGGTAGGTAGTAGGTACCACGGTGGGCGAAATAGTACCTAGGTTCTATCGTCGGGTGCAGATCCCAAATGCCACCGACAGGAAATTAATCCGCCACTGACTGGGGTCTCAGCCGAACGTCATTGACTGGCCCGGGAGAGGATGATATTCACCCCCTTCCTGGTTTTCTTCCGAACCAATGCTCGCAACGATACACGCAAAACAGCATTCTAAAGCTCTCAATGAGACGCATCTTAACCCTTTCCCGGCCGGGGGGTGTTTAGGCACCCCCCCCCCCCCTCAGGTTTTTCGACGATTGGGGAAAAACGGCGGCGCGCAGCACTGACGTTTTTGGCACAGCTGCTTAGACATCGATTACCCATATTTCGCTAAAGTGATAACCTCATGTCATCTCAGGTCAATTCACAAGGTCACGTCAAGTGACCTTATTTCCAAACATGTTTGTGGTCGTGCCAACGTGCCAAAGCCAGTCTTTGTCCGAAGCATTTGAAACTTGCAGGATTTCATAAAATTTAAGTACTTACAATTTGAATAACTCATATTTTTTGGTATCGGTGACCTAAGGTCAGGTCAATTTCCTAACCTCCCCAATATAAGCGAATGGGAAAATATACAAATGCTTCCAATTCAGAGAATATTCATTGGATCAGGCCAATGCTTTCGAAATCATGCTATTTTAGCTCATTCTTGACGATCCAGGTGGCATTGATGCTCAGTGACCTCTGCAAGGTCGTCTAAGGTCATATCAGTTCATCAGCAGTGTTTTGCTAATAACTCTTGATAGAATAAAGATAGAGACAAGTGGATGACACCGCTATGTTTGTCTGGTCGAGCCGCGTCGTCCTACATGCAACACGACCTACATGGGTCACCAAAACCTTGACCCGAGGTCAAATTTTGAAATTGACCAAACCAGGTCGCCATTATCATTACTCAAAGCGCCTTGACGAGGCAAACACGATAATGTTACAAAAATTACTATATCTTCGTTTGCTAAAAAGTTATTTGCGAAAAACAGTTTTGCAAAAAATCACATGTTTTACCCCTGATGACCTCTCGAGCCTAAGCTTTGTGTTCTGACCTAAAATCTGAGGACATGCTGTCGATTGAAAATTTCAATAGCTTTCGACTACTGATTTTCGTTAATTCCTACCTATCTTAGTTACCGACATATTTGGGTTTTTGTGAATCGAAGTCCTAAAACTGTGAAATCGGATTTTTGATGACTTCTGGTGACCTCAATATTGACCGGAGCTAAAATAAGACAAAAGTAACTTCGAATCTCCATGTTAAGAATTTTGAATGTTTTTTATCTCCGTCCCATATGAGCCGAGTTCGAAGGCCTACACCCCCCCCCCCCCCCACCCCCACCCACACACACACACCGGCACGGCGAAGGTGGCACCGAGCACCGGCCGGGCGCGGGTTAAGCATACTCGAAATTTGCAAATTGAGGTCACATATCAGGTCAAGAGTCAGGTCAAAAGTCAAAATAAATGCATTTGAGTGAATGGACCATACTTTCCATAAATAGCCTCCAATTGCGACCACTATCACCAAAGTGTTTTCAAAGGTATAGTACACATCCTGCATGAGCTTAAGAGAGATTGTTGGCAAAGTTCAAGGTCATGCCACAAAAGGCCACTATGCACAAAAGATCTGCAAAAGTCAGACGACATATACGGATACCTATGGATTATTTTACGTGTAGAACTCGATAGTGAGTCATTTTACCACCTGATCTTATTTAAGAGAAGTTCATGTCAAGCTCAGGTCAAGGTCAGGTCACATTAGTCAAAATTTGAAATTAATACATTTGAATAAAAGGGCATTTTTCTATCAGTTTCGCCTCCTAAACGCAGTGGTGACGTTTAATTATTCGTAGCTAGTCATTAAACAACGACATTTTGCTGACATTTTTTACATTTTGACATTTAGTGCCATGGGACACACGTGTTTTTTAACTGTGTTTTGTTATATGTTTGAAAGTTTGTATTTTGTGGGCACCTTGGGTCCCCTAGAAAAAAAAAAGGTTTTTATATTTTTTGTAATATGCCCCTCTAAAAATATAGTGGGCCAAATCCGGTAATTTGTTGTGGGGTACCTTCTGCCCCCTGATAAAAATTTCCCCCCCCCCCCTGAAGCGAATCCTGGGTACGCCACTGACAACACCTCTGTGTCCTGGGGCCTGAAAATGAACCCCAATAAATTTACTGTTCTGAGGTTTTCCCGTTCATTCAGCGACCTTACTCCTGCTGAGTACTTCGAGAACAATCTTATGATCCCATCAGTAAAATCCCACTTAGATCTAGAGGTTATTGTTGGCACTGGCCTCAAATTTAATAGTCACATTATGATGGGTGAGATCTCCCAAGTCTCCCAAGGGCCATCAAATGGGAACTCGTCAAGAAAGAGGCCCTAATAGACAAGACATGCATCGAACTAGCGCACCTCATCGAGGCAGGCTTCCACTCAACGCGGAGTGAGATTCCAGATTGCCTGAAACCGTTCTGGCAGATGCGTCACGTCGTCACGAACTCTATCACATCGATGGTGTACAGTTTTTGGACCACAAAATGCTTATACCCTCAGCACTTCGCGCCGAAGTCCTGGAGTTGCTTCATTCCGCGCATCAGGGATAAGTTGGGATGGAAAACAGCGCTTGTCGACGGTTCTTCTGGCCCGGCATGGATGCTCATATAGCCCAGAAGAGAGCCCAGTGTAGAACATGTGCAGGCATGTCACCATCTCAGCCGAAGGAACCAATGCTGGACACCCCAGTGCCGGAGTTTCCATTTGAGATGACGTGTTGTGACTTCCTCGAGCTGGCTGGCCATCATTATCTCGTTTACTGGGTGGTCTGAAATCGCCAAAGTGCCGAGCGCGGCTTTTCATACTCTATCAACAACCCTAAGACGATGGTTTACGCAGTGAGGTGTACCATGCACCCATGGGCTCCGCCAGCGGGGGGGGGAGACGGGGGGAAGTGTCACCCACAACATTTTCGGATTTTAACATTAGGCCTATGGGCGTTGCATGGAAAGAATGAACTTCAGAATGCCTCCGTCCCCCCCCCCCCATCTTCCGGGAGGTGGCGTCGCCATTGCATGCACCCTGGAGACAGATGGCGGACCACCTTTCAGTGGCTGTCAGTTCAGTGCGTTATCACCGTCAATCGTCTGCCTACTATGCACAAAGTAACGGCAGAGCGGAACTGGCTGTGAAAGCAGCAAAGCTCTCACTCGCCTGAGATGCGACAACACCAGCATCTCAGGCGAGCTGAACACCGATGGCGTCACTCGAGCACTACTGCAGTACAGGAGCACGCCGATCCGAGGTATCGAGGACTCGCCCGCTGAGATCATCTTTGGCAGAAGGCTCCAGGACAGTCTTCCCACGCCAACCTCAAGCAGACCAGAATGGAAGCGTCTGAGGATTATTCGCGAGATGAGCGCCGCTCGCCTTCACCCTCGTGTAGTGGATCAGTGAGTGGATCGCTTCAACGAGCACACGAGACTGCTCCGGCCATTGGACGTGTGAGACGTTGTCTTGGTCTAAAACAAGACTGGTTCATGTCCTAAACGCTGGGATTTGACAGTTATTGTTGAAACGCTTTATAACTGACAGCATCGGATTAAGGTCCATGGAAGTGGCAGAGTTACCCTGAAAAACCGTCGCTTCATCCGACTACTCCACCCGTTTGCAAGTTCGAAGAGAAAGGCAACAGTCGCAGTCCGGCCATCGTCAGTGCCGCTGTCACGACCCTTCCTCACACAACCTATGGCCACTCCCATGCAAAACCGTCACAATGTCGCACCATCCGCGTCCCGACTACCCCATCAAACTCACCATGGCCCTCGGCACCAAGTACCTGACCAGGCTCACCATGACGATGACGTCACACCGGCTCATCGAGTTCAGAAGGTGGGACTCGAATGGGCAACTCGGATGGACCAGGTGACACCGCAGTTCCTGACTCGCCGACTCGAGCTGCTGACTCAGCCCGTCAGCCCGCCGAGTCTCGGGAGCGCTCTGCGGACTTCACGCCTGCTGTGGACGTCACCCAACATCAGCCGTCGCCGTCACCGCTGCGTTCCTCTCCGGAGTCCACGTCGGCAGAGCCGAAACCAAGTGAGGAAAAAAGGACTGCACCCCGCCGAAGCAAGCGCCGTAGTGCGAAACGCCGCTTGTCCCCGCAATTGCGTGGGTAGTCTCATCGCGTATCGAGTGATTCGTAGACAGTGGACTGGGCATCGCGGTCTGGCCATTTATCGCGATCTGACGACCTGTCTGTGGTTCGCTCGATGTTTATGGATGTTTGTCTCTTTGTTGTTGTTTTTTTTTCTTGAGGGGATCCCTCGTTGATTTTGTTTCCTTTGTTTTGATTGATACTCGCCAGTTTCGATCGTGACGGTGGATATGGGTGGTGGATATGGGTGGCTAGCCTTGGGAGACTGTTACCTGTGAGATGTTGTGTGGGGCATGCATGTGCTCAGCAAATGCTGCATGTGTGCATGTGTGAATGCTTGCCTGTGTTGCCCATTTGCATGTGCATGTTTTCTTCCCATGTAAGTGTGTAGGTACTGCTTGAACCCGGATGGCTCGGCTAAATGCCATGTGTTAATGCTTCGCTTCTCCTTGCAGGAACGAGTTCCCATGTGAATACACACATCAACGCAGCGCACTGTGTGATCACTGTGAAGTACCAAACAGTTTGTTTGGTGATTAGGGTTTAAGGGCGCAACAACTACTTGGTTATTTTGCGCCCATAACCAGAAGTACCAATCAGGAAACCAACCAAGAGAGTGAGCCAGGTGAGTAATTGCTACAAGACTTGGTTTTGTCTTTATCAGATTTAATTTCTGATAATTTAAGGTTTCATCTTGATCTGTCTTATTGGCTACAATATTATTTACGTTTTGTCTCAATCAGACTTACCGGCTACAAGATTATTAAGGTTTTGTCCCAATTAGACTTAATGGCTATGAGCAGAAGGTTAGGTTAGGATCTCCACAATACCTTCCATCTCAATG
This sequence comes from Semibalanus balanoides, assembly GCA_014673585.1. Lineage (NCBI taxonomy): Eukaryota > Metazoa > Arthropoda > Thecostraca > Balanomorpha > Balanidae > Semibalanus > Semibalanus balanoides. The sequence goes on along the minus strand of VOPJ01001774.1, from coordinate 15,559 downwards.
ACGGTCATCAAGCTGGCTGCACCGCCCACCCCTTGTCCAGACACTACATAATGTTGTGTACAGAAGTTGAACTTGAAGTGTGATGCCTGCCCTACCAATAACCGCACCTGAGGCGCTCATAACCTACAGATCCTCTCAAGCCATCCTTGGTATGCCTACAGGATGCCAAGGTTCAGGCCTGTCCTCCGTTCAAGCTTATCACAACATCCAAACGTGGAGTAGAATGACACCTTGACCTACTCCGGTATTAGAGGTACCAGAACATGTCTGAAGATTGAACTTTTACATTCTATTAATTCACAGACAACTACAATCACAAACTGCAGGAAATAATCTCAGTTCAAAATAAACCAAATTTATTTGATTATGTATTGTGCCGGAATATCATGAAATCGCATAACTAGTTTCTCAATTATACCAAGAAGGTACTTAGAACTCACCGATCCACTCTTCAAATGCGTTCCACGTGTGTTTCAAGGCCCTATAAGAGTGTGTTTTGTGTCCCTAATGCTTCAACCAAGGGCTGTATAAACGAAACAATTCCCACCCTATTATAAACGAACTAACCACCCTACGATAATATTTTTGGGGTGGTTGATGTAAACGTAAACCAAATGTGGGGACCCTATCAGGGTACCCACTTATCAACTTGCCAGATCTATTCAAATGCCAAATGCTCAACCTGCCAAACGGATTGTTGTGCCCGGGGGGTCCAAAGTTCATATGGTAGCATGGCGTACATTTTCCTACTAGGCCATAGGGTTACATGTTAAAAAGCCATTTTTCGGGCCTACGGCTTTTTTTACCTGCAACCGATACGACAATACAAAGTAGCTAGAAATGAAGCGTGAACGATTTTCTTTCTATTTCCGGGGTCAAAAGTTTACGCCGTGAGGTTCGTTTTCGAGCTATTAAGCATCTCGTAAACCTGCGTAGATCGAGCGACGGCCAAGCCGGGATCGAATCCTGCTCCAGACGAAGCTTTTTATCAATATGACTGAATTAGGAAACGACGTGAAATTCACTGACTGGTTTATTCAACTCTTACATAATTGGTATTTAAGTAAGGAATGCATTACATATCGATTTGAGGAAAAAATTCACTTGAAACATGAGTTTTTAACCTCAATGGCATCCGCATAGATATTACAGCATAACCCATACAAAAGGGATATTTATATTCACATGTAATGCCTTTAAAAAATATTCATTACACATATTGTGTTATAAAGTCAGGCTCGTTGCCAAAGGGGACGGCCGAGGCGGCCGCCCCCCTGGAGGCCCGGTGGTCCGTTTCCAGGTCTGGCGGGCCTTTTTTAGCGCGCGCAGCGCGCCGAAGAGCGCTGACGAGACCGCGCGAAGCGCTATCATGGGCTCTTTAAGAGTCGGAAGACCACTCGAAGAGTGGTCTTTAGATTGTTTAGAGCACTTCAAGGCCCTGTAGGGCAACCAGGGCTCTCTCTGAAAGACCAGAGGGCCCCTTGGATGTATAAAATAGTCCTGTGCGTGTGAGAGCGGAACCTGGACAAGCCGAAAGGGCCCCTGAGTTGGTCAGGTCAGATAGCCCCCTGAACACATTGAATGGGCCGTTATCCAGCACAGAGGGCACCTGGGCAGATCGTAGGGGCCCTGAACGGGCCGAAGGGGCCCCTGGGCAGGTCGGAGGGGCTCTGAGCATGTCGGTAGGGCGAAAAAACAGCCAGCGCAGTTCCTTACCAGGTTGAAAGGCATGGGCGTCGGAGACGGGGGGACGGGGGGACGCGTCCCCCTGTTAAAAAATTGGAGGGGACGTCCCCCCAGGAATGTTGACTTACTTTACTCTTTTTTGCTGAATTCGTCCCAAAGGATATGGAACATAATTTATAATTAGGTCAAATTAGAGGTCATTTTCAATCCTATATCGTTGAGTCACTTCTTTGTACTTGAAGTTTTGGGGATGGGCGTCGGAGGCGGGGGGACGCGTCCCCCAGTTAAAAAAATCGGAGAGTGACGTCCCCCAAGAAAGTTGACTGTTTTTTTTTCTGAATTCGTGCCAAAGGTAATTGAACTTAATTGATTTCCCGGTCAAATAAGAGGTCACTTTTAACCCTATCAGGGGCATAGGCCATAGCCAGCATTTTTCGAGACAGGTGCATCCGGTCGGGGGAGGTCATCACAGGGGGCTCAGTTTCCATAACTGTCCGACGTATTGCGATACTTCAATAATCGAATTTCAAAAGTTCCTTCTCGGTATCGGTTGAAGAATACTCCTCATTCTCAGATAACTTGTATTGTGTACCACCACGACGGCTGCCGATCCTTGCACGTAGCACCGTAAGCACGCTACACCGCAATGCACGCTCGGGTTACCCACGTCACGTCTCCCAGGGCAACGGTCCACAGTCTAGCTTCAACTGAGCCCGAATCCCGGAGAACCGCAACGCCTGAACCAGCTGCCACCTGGCCAGATGGTAGCCCCGTTGCATGCTCTGCCCCCGTGCCCAACTTCTTATAGCAGTAACTAGCTCTTTTGGAGACACAGATGAATACACACAGTTTAACAAATTTTGACCGTGAACGGTCTAATATATCTCTTGAAAAGATACAAGCATCATACATTTCCTTCTGGAATTCGGTCCCACATGTCTCATCTGAGACAATCTTTCGTCGTTCAGTAGCTGTCCCACAGCTTAACCCCCGAACACAATTCTCCCATGAAAATCCCATCTCAAATGACTGGTTTCAGGGAAACCAACATCTTTCAAGTTACTGTTAATTTCGGAATAACACATCTTTAACCCGGGAGTATTAATAGTGCTCTTTACGTTAAGCGTGCGTAAAATCAGTCAGTGGAATCACAAAAGTTACAAGCCTTAAACCTAGCGTGACCGAGTATTACAACTCGACTTTAATTTATTGTTGTAGACTTCGTTTAAAGGAAGATCAGGACACTCAGTGGTCTCACAAAAGTATCCTGCGCGAACGCCGAATATTAAAGCCTATCATGAGCGAAATCTTGACTTACTTTACATGTTTTGCTTAACCTTATTCAAAGTGAATCGTCATTACAGTGGATTCATACGAGTCTCCCCGATACCTAGCGGTGAATGAAACTTGGACTCACCGTTATCATTTGGTTGATATTTAACCTTAGAAATGTGCAACCGTTTATTCAAAAGTGAATCGCTCATTGACAGGTGGATTCATAACGAGTTCTCGCCCGATTACCTAGCGTTGAATGAAACTTGACTCACCTGTCATCATTGGTTATATTGTGATTTAAGGAAAATAGAGCGTTATCAAATTTCGCCTTAAAAATAGCCGTAAAATTATTAGTGGACGTCACAAATGGGAAAAACCCCAAAATGCTAGCGTGACAGTGCGTTTACTTTATATTTTAAGAAGGTTTCCCCGGCTTTCTTAATGGCGTTATTATGTGAGTTTGGCAATGCTTGAAATGTTGCATGTATCTCTTGAAAAGATATTAGTTAGCTTTACCTCTTGACTCAAAAATCTTAGCTGGAGTCTCATTTGGTCTCACATGTCTCTCGAGACTGTATTTATTCCCCATGTTATTATCCGATTCAAATGAGCTTGTCAGGTAACACAATCATATTTCCGGAGCTGGTTAATTTGAAAAGGACACATGCTGCAGAAACGGCGGGTAGTATGCTTATGAGATTAGGTTCAGTGATCCGGGTTTGCAGATTTATTCTGGCGCACGCCCTAAGACGTCTAACTGCTACCACCAGAGTCTAGACTTACTTATCAAGAAGACCGTTCCTCAAAATCGTCCGCAATATACCACTTAAAGGAGGTCATATACCACAGCACTGGGCTTACCCAGAGGGAGAAGCCTACGCTTAAACACTCTGGTTCCATGTTGTCCGAATACGAACACTACTTTGAAACGTTTCCCGGCGCAAAATGTGTTCCCACATAACACAGACACATAGTAACCACATGGTAATCAAATGGGCTGCCCACCTTTCCCACATGGTACCCACAGTAGTTTGGAAGAGGTTTCCACATGGTACCATATGGACTAGCATCCCACGCTTCTCACCTCAAAACCCACATGGGGCCCATATGGGTATGCCCACGTTCATCCCCATGTTGCACTTGTACCCACCTCAGCCCCACATGGGACCCATTCCAATCCCATGTGCAAGCCCATGCCCATGCTGAGCCCACGTAGCCCATCTTAAGCCCATGTGGTAACCACATACGTGTGTTATGTGGGTTATTAATGATCGGAAATAAAATGCAGCTAATTATCAGAACCAATCGAAACCCTTTTGCTAATGCACTTGACGCACGTCCTACAACGTCTAAACACTATCGCCAAGGTTTAGACTTAGATAACAGGCCGGGTCGGTTTACCGAATTGTCAACCTTATTATTATTATCCGTAAGGAAATGATCCTTTTGATCAAGGATAACATGGCGTGAAAACTTAGAACTGATCGAAACCCTTTTGCTTACTCACTTGACGCACGTTCTACAACTTCTAAACCCTATCATCAAGTATAAGTTCTTATTTAACATGCAGGGTCAATTCACCGAATTGTCAACCACCTTATCATTTAAATAACAGCGTTTAGAAGTCAGTGGCTGATTGGAGGTCATGTTTGGCGAAGATTTAACGGCCCTCAGTACAATTCGCGCGTCTTGATAACTCGAGGTAATCCATTCAAACAAATCGCTACACGCCCATCGTGACAATTATACTGTTTTTAAACTTTTCCCGGACTCGATGGACCATTTATGTACCGCCACGACTGCTGCAGTACCTTGCACGTGGCACCGTAAGCACGCTACACCGCAATGCGCGCTCGGGTTACCCACGTCACGTCTCCCAGGGCAACGGTCCACAGTCTAGCTTCAACTGAGCCCGAATCCCGGAGAACCGCGACGCCTGAACCAGCTGCCACCTGGTCAGATGGTAGCCCCGTTGCATGCTCTGCCCCCGTGCCCAACTTCCGCACGCTCTACAGTGGTTCAGTGTGAATGCTCGCCCAGCCTCGCAGCATGGGTTCGCGGCCTGATGGGTCGCCTAGACGCGACCTAAGGTCACGTCAAATGGCTTCATTGCCAGTCACATTTTAATGCGTGACCAGCTGAAATCCCCGTCCCTGATTCCCTCATGTCCGTCTCGTTCACGACTCAACTCAACGCCACTGAAACATCTGTCTGAGCCAACACAGCATATTTATTAAACAACATTTAACAAACCTTTGCCAAGCCGTACTATTAAACCCCAGACCTGATTCTAGACGTACCTCTGGTCCAAAACGATTATCTCCCACGTAGCCTAAACAGAGTAATCCCGCCAAAACATTGGAACCCCCAAAAGGGGCCCTGGAAGGGACCCACGCCCACTGACCCGCCTTACCTGTTCATCTGGCTGTTCACGGCAGAGTCCCCGCACCACTCTACCGCGCGCGGCCAGCTGCGCTCTCTTGGAGGCTAAGGACCGCCCCCTCCGTGGCAGACCAATCAGCTCATTCGCTCACGCGCGTCACACTCGTCACTGCTGAGACCGACACGTCTACTAACACGTACGACCGATGATTCACGACTCAGCGTCCCCTCTGACCTATGCTTGTCCCCTGAGACCCCCATTCTCTTGACTCCACAATTGGAACGATGACGGGCTCATTTATGTACCGCCAGTGAGATGAGTCTCAGTCGATAGGAACATAAGCACTCAATGAACAAGAACATATGTACACGCATGCGACCTTCATAACATCCCCAGTTTGGGCGAGACGTGGGGGCTGAATGAACCAGTTCATACATGGCTGCACCAACTCAATGAACATATGTACACGCATTCGACACCTTTACGCATTTGACACCTTTGCTCATGCGACACAGGAATCCACGACCCCGTCTCGGGCTCGTATACCATTCGAGGGGCCCGACGACGACAGGGACGCGTGTTNCCCAGCTAACAATTTGACGTTGTCGCTACGTTGTGACAAAGTTGCAACACAACTACACAACGTTGTGATAGTGCAATTTTGTAGACTCCCAGGAACGTTGTCAAAACGTTACCTTGTGACGCTCATAAAACGTTGAAACACGTGGCTACAACGTTACTTTTACAAGCGTGAACTTAACTGACTTACGTGGTGATCAGTAATCTTAGTAGGAAGATGGATGAAGATGCTCTAATTTAGATAATATGCACCACATGCGACTGTTATTCCAAGTACTAGAACAAAGTTTGAGCATGTAAACAACAACGCTTGCGAACTTTAACTAGCGAACGTTTATGCCAACTGTTCTCACAACATCACAACGTTGTCTAACGTGTTTAAAACGTAAAAATTATAGTATTTTTCAAACGTTGTTATAACGGATCTGTTACCTGGTTGTATGCCTTGAACGGGCGAATTCCAGTATTTGACTGTGCATAGCTTGGATTTTGGCTGCTGCAAAGCCAATTTTACGATAAATTGCAATGACACAAACAATTTGTCAAACGTCTGGGCAAAATAATAGTTCAGGACCAGGAGCATGGCCCCTTTCCCCCTGGATCCGCCCAACCCCATGACGCAAGAAATATAAATATGACGTCATGAGTCCCATACTTGTAAACCGATAATCAGTAAAAATAAAGATATTGCTTAAAATTTGTTGGTATTTTATTATCTGGTCCACATAGTATTTTCTTTTAACACGTTAAACATTACAATGTGTGATCATAAAAAACAAGGTGCATTTTTGGAGTCAACAACCAACGTTTTAAAAAATGCGAAATAGCTCCTTTGGTTACCTCGAAAATTAGCTTATCTTTTTGATGTTTTGCTATGCAATTGGTCGAAAATTGGTCTTTGTATGCCTGTTAAGTTTCAAGCTAATTTTTTAGTTAATCTCGTGTGTGTGACGTCACTGAATTGCTATAGGGAGAGTGGGTATAGTGGACTAGCTAAAAGAATAACCATAGGCGTAGGAGCCGGGGGGAGGGGGTCGCTCCCCCCCCCCCAACAATTTCGCTATTTTAAACATTACGCCTATACGGTGCATGGAAAGAATCGACTTCAAAATGCCTTTTGCCCCCCCCCCCAACTTCAAATGATTTCCTACGCCCTTGGGAATAACGTCACATATTTTGTAAGTGGCAACCGGAAACTATCAACAAATGTGTTCAATTTCATGTTTCAGCTCTGATTCATATTCAGATTAATTTTATCTGGGACTATTACAAATATGCGTAATTTGACACCGAATAACCGATTACATGTTTCGGGCGCAAAAAATCGTGGGCAAGTGGACCACCACACCCCATTCATTAAAACAATCGTTATTTGCGAATTTCTTTCTTGATTTTCCAGGACCTTGTCGTTCAAATACTGGAATAAGTTTATAGTTAAAAACAATACCATGTATTTGTAAATAACCCTGTCAAACATCCTGTAACTATTTAAACGGCAGCAAAACAGCTATGCTCTGTACTTCGAGCGTTTTCCAAAAGCTCATAACTCGATAACAATAGGAGCATATCTTAAGCAATTCGCTTTAAACATCTTTAACCCTCGCGGCGTAGGGGTCTCTAGCCGAACGCGTGGCGTAGGGGGGTAAATATTACCCCCCTCTATCTTCCGAACCAATAACCGCAGCGAGACGCGCAAGGCGGCGATCGAAAGCTCTCAATGAAACGAATCGAATGCATACCCCAATTTTTTTCAAAGTAGGTCAAATGTCCGGTCACGGTCAGTCATATGGAAAATTCCAGTTTATTGAGTCAATGGCTCATTATAATCCTTTGATTAAGACTATCAATGCACATAAAGCTCTCAAATGTGTAATACATCTATTGCATTAGGTAAAAGTGAATTCATCAAATGTCAAGGTCAAGGTCAGTCCAAATCACTGTCACGAAGAGGTCAAACAAGCCGTGTGACACAGTTTAGGGTTTTGCACGTACGAATCGATAGAAACAGTATTTTTACAACTTGACCCGTCAAAGTCAAGATCAGGTCTTCTAAGTCAAAAACTTGAATAAACTGACTAATCTGAATAAACAATGCATTTTCTAGTTATTTTGTCTCAAAACACAAAAATGACATTTATATATCTGTATGAGGTTTCAAAAATAAAAACAACTTATTTTGAAAAATGACTCATTACCTTTTTATGCTTGTGAGAGCAATCAGTCACCTGAAAATGAAGCTATTACTTAAATTAGTCTGGTATTCATTACACTTGGTTTTCTCATATATATATTCCGGTTTTTAGTACCTTGAATTTAAATTTTTTGGGAAAATTCTGAAAAATCACGTTTTTTGGATTTTCTTAGGGTCAAAGACCAAAAATTTGGAAATCCGAAAAATTTCCATCTTGTCTAGAAGAATTAAATTGCTTTCCACACACGTTTTGCGTTTCAATTTGCTTAACCCGCGCACTTGCAGGGGTTCGCGCGAACACGAATGCAGGGGGTGACTTACGCCCCCCCCCCGTGAGATCTCCAAAACTACGCAACCTAGCGACACGGAAAACGCATTGGATAGCTCTAGCAAGCTCATCGAAAGTATTCAGTCTTTTTGGATCAGTCACATTGAGTCACCATCTCACCAAAGTCAATTTTCTTTTAGGACTCTTTAAATCTCTTTTCAAAACCCCGATATCTCAGAAACTATGATAGCTAGGAGCAAAACTTTAAGAGGGCAATCATAGCATTGAAATTGCAATCGCTTGATTGACCTCAAATTGATCCCAGATCAATAGTTAGGCTCCAGAGGTCATGAAAGTCAAAAATTACTAGTTTTTAGCAAAACAGTTTTTCGTGAATAGCATGTCACCAGAAAGAAATTTTTTTTTTTTTTTTTTTTTTTTTTTTTTTTTTTTTTTTTTTTTTTTTTTTTTTTTTTTTTTTTTTTTTTTAAAAATTTTTTTTTTTTTTTTTTTTTTTAAGAAAAATTTTTTTTTTTTTTTTTTTTTTTTTGATTTTTTTTTTTTTTTTTTTTTTTTTTTTTTTTTTTTATTGTTTTTTTTTTTTTTTTTTTTTTTATTTTTTTTTTTTTTTATTTTTTTGTTTTTTTTTTGTTTTTTTTTTTGTTTGTTTTTTTTTTTTTTTTTTTTTTTTTTTTTTTTTTTTTTTGGAAAATATTTTGACGCCATCGTGTTTGTCTCCATTGATCACTTGAAACATAATAACCGTGACCTCGTAAGTCAACTTTCAAAATTTACCTCAGGTCAATGTCATTTGTGACCCAGGTTAGGTCATGTTGCATATGGTGCAACTTCGCACGAGACGAAACATTGTGCCAACTAATCGTCTCTATCTCTTTTCTATCAAGATTATTAGCAAACATGTGATGACTCAGATGACTTCAGATGACCGGTAGAAATCACTAAGCAACAATGCACCTTGATCATTTAAATAGCTAAAATAACATATCTAAAGAATTATCCTGTTCCAATGCATATTTTATGAAGGGAAGCATTTGTTATTTCCATTCACTATTAATGGGAGGTCAGAAATTGACCTGACCTTTGGTCACCATACGCAAAAATCCAGATATACGAATTGTAGGTAACTGATATTCTTATAAATTCCTGCAAGTTTCAAAACTTCGAAAAAAGACTGTGCTTTGGCCACGAACTCAAAAATTTTGAAGGTGAGGTCACTTGACATTGACTTGTACCTACGGAGATGACCTCAAGCAAAACTTTTCCAACAGTGTGGTAATTAGATGCCCAAACAGTGTGTACGAAATTGGCGGCCCGATGCGCGCCGCCTGTTATTTTTCCCGCTACTCCTGAAACCTGAGGGGGGGGCGGAAAATCAACCCCCCTGCGTGCCGCGGGTTAAAGCTATTGTTTTCTACGATTTGCATCAAAACATTTATCGTTATTCAACCAAAGAATGGCATGGCATGGACGTCATCAAAACGTCATTTCTTCCAAAGTTCTAAACTGTTGATGCCAATTTTTTAAGGAAGATGTCAAATTAATGCTGGATAAGGTACTGAAACATTGACGTCGTTACTGTTACCGTTTTCAAGTTATTGCGGAAATACGGGAGGGGGGTAATATTACCCCCCTACTCCGCGCGGGGTTAAAGCGCGCACTTCCATATGAAATACAGAATACATGCCAATCCCGTGGATAGGGGGCAAAGCGACCACCCTGGCCACTTCCCAACCAAGTTTCACTTTTGGACAAGCATTTCAGACGACACGCCCAAAATTACGATTAATTGCTTATGGCACATTTACAACTATACATTTGCGTTACCAAAACACTTAAAGTAACCTCAATGTGGGCACAGACACCGCAGCAATTTCGACATTTCCATTACACTAAAATTAGAACACAAATATAAAATATCACATTTTTTGTCTTGGAACGAAAACTTTCACGTCGATCGCCGAGCTGTGGCGTTCGGAAGTGTGTCCACATCATGCACTATTAGTGAAAATAATTTCAGGAAGATTCCTCTATTAATAAAAGCAGGAAGGTGGGTGGTTCGCTTTGCCCCGATGGTCCGCTTTACTCTCCCCTACCCATATACAAACTTATCGACGAAATTGTTTTATTTTCACGCAGCGGATGTAACATTGATGTGGTATAAAATAAAGTAAGTGTCACGTTGATAAGGCCATTTTATTTTGAGCTATCGTGAAAATTCGTTAGGGGGCAATATTTGCCTCCCGGTCAAGCGCAGGTTAAAGTTAAACCGTAAGCATCTCGGCAATATTCATTCTCGGCAAAAGTTCAAGTAGTATTTACCGCTAAACTGAATACTAGTTCTATTTGTATTTATTTAAGGATGTGCCTAATAATCTGAATATTTATGTAGCGATGAAAGGAAAATCCAGAAGCAGTGATTTTCACAATTTTAAACTGTACCTAATGCGATATGCAATAATACTGAAATGTCAATAGCGAAAGAAATTAATGTTTCGAAAAATTAATCAGTTTGGCAGAGCGCAGATGGTGATATAATTGTAGTTTCAGGGTCAGGCTTAAAGAGAACAGTTCAACTTGAACAAAAAAAATACGAGAAAAAGCTCAGAAATGATGAAGAGAAGCTAGAAATCAGTTATCATGATGCTAATCAGTCATAAAAATATATTTACCGTTTACGCGGTAAAAGCAAATTGAAATATCAGATATTTGGTTCAAATTTATACTTTTTTCCTCTAAATAACGCAAAATCTGCTTTCTAAGAAGCACGTATGACATCAAAACGTCATCCATTTGGAGGGATCGTGGCGCATACAAGACAATACTTGCCAAATAACTTGTTGAAGATGCGGGAAAATGCAACGCTTTTAGAACCACGGAGATTAATTCGAAGTAAAGTCACGTGCTTATTAATTTATTTACTTGGCATAATAGCCGACGGTATAAACCATTAACGGGCGAAGTCACATAGATAAACAAACGGCAAAGAATACAAATATTCTTTGCCGTTATTTGTGTTTACCCACGAAGAAAATTCCGTGGTTCATCTATGGACGTTGAAAGTTGTGTTTAGTTGCGTTCAATATTTCAACTTAGCCTATACCATGTATTCATTTGCGACAAATTATCAGTGTATTCTTTTGCATAATCAGTGAAACGGAGTTATCTGTTATTCCAAACCGCATGCACGCGAAGAAGCAAGCAAGATGAAGACGAGATTTCGGCCCCATGCTGTAAGACTCAGGTACGACTAATAATTCGCTGAGAAGTTGCTGAGAACAACGTTTTATAGACGATTTAAGCATAAAATCACGAAAATCCTCAAAAGTTTATTCTTGCGCAATCCAGGGAATAAGCGCTACTGAAACCAATATGTTCTTTCTAGTCCTACACTTATGCGTTTCTAATTCAAAACACTATTTCCCAACAAGTCTTACGTCACTCTACGGTCAAATCATTTAGTTCATGCGTCATGATCAGCCAAAATCGAGCCAATCAGCGATTAGAGTTACCGCGGATTACCCGGTCCCGACCTTAGGACTGAATATTTAAATAATAAGAGGTTTCTTTCAAAATTGTGAAAGCGTCAACAATCATTTTCGATATGCGCCAGCAACTTGGCTAATCTCAACTCAAAACCCTATTGTAAAGGTGAGCTGTTCCCTTTAGAAGGAAATAGTACCTGGATTGTTTTTTCCAAACACAAAAGTTGATATACTTCAAATTACAATTTCTTTCCATAAATGTCAAAAAGAGCCATAACATGCGCGCCGATTCAGGGACAGAGGAGCGTAAATTAATTTTATCAAAACTATATGCGTACTCTCCGCAACGTCAAACGTGGCTCAGCCAATCAGATTCCAATTTATAGTCGCGTGAGATTACTGTATAGTCTCTGCCCAGGCGTGTGCGGCCCACAATGTGACAATAGCCTCTGCCCAGGTGTGAGAGGCCCACAATCCTTCGACAAAAAGTAAAATATATTCAACTGGAGAGCCCTTTCAGCTCAGAAAACTTGCAATTAGGGTTTTTTCAACACGGACTACGAAACTGCTAGCTCAGTTCAAAGCCCATGTTGAAGGTGAACTGTTCCCTTTAAGCTGCCTGCCCTTCAATCTTAACGAAACAATATAACCATAGACGGCATGGTAAATTGTGGCATAATATGCAGCAGTCGCCCTGCTCCGGTCCGGGGGCGACTGAGGAGCGTGATAAAGCCGCCTGCTGCCCCAGCACGACTGATGGCTCTATCTTGGGGCACTATGAGCGTCCCTCACTACGGGCAGCAGGAGTCCGCTGCCCCAGTCCAGCCCCACCAAAGCCCAACCGAGGGGCGCGGTGGAATGACCAGCCGCTGACCCGCTCCAATTCTCCATCACCTTCAGCGACACTCGCGCCACGCCTCGATCCATTGAGATCACGCCAAGGCTTGGCTGCGTCATTCCAGTGCACATGCGCCGCCCCAAGCTCCAGCGCCTCGCTCGGTCACGGCTGGAGACGTCGCGGGGCTGATAAAAAACTATCGTTAGATCGGTAGTTCATTTAGCAAAACAGGTAATAGGTGAGGTCATCACGCCTATTGAGTCGACACCACAGGTGTGAGAAAGAAAAGCTTGAAGCTGTCATGATGCTACACAAAGTAGGTGGGTACAGCTAAGTTCTGGAGCTTATGTGCCAGTGTATTTAGGTATATATCAACCACTCCAGTGCAGTTGACTGTCATTCACGAACCCAGCCAGCAGAGCGGATGCCTCGAGACTGTATGAACATCGGACAAGCCGGTGGTTGTCATGGAAACCGTAAGGGCCGTCCACTGGGCGTCTCCAAGCGATCGATGTCACGACAGCTGGACGACAGGCAGCGCCTCTAGCGGCCCGTCGACGCAACACCCTGACACAACCACCAGTTGCGTCTGAACCGTCGCCGACGACGCGGCTAGGTGCCATGCTGTCCAAGGAACGTTGACGAGCCTGTGAAGGAATCGTCGCCGTGCTCTCCGACGGTGGTGCTGTGCCACTCAGCGGTGGTCACCGGCGGACCGGCCCTCTGGTGGCCGCAGGAGCGAGGCCAGGGAAGGCGTCAGCTGAAACAGAGTCGAATCTAGTGAGCACCAAGCTCAGACATATGCTAGATACGGATACGGAGCTGGACTGATCTAAGCTGGACAGAAGTCAAACGCACACACACACGCACCCTGAGCAGCGACCACGAAACGCCAGCCACCGGCGGCAAACATCCTGACTGCGAAATTCCACCAGCTCGACACACCTCTGTGACGCAATAGCAGTCCGGCGCCGGCCATCGGCACACGGCTCCACACCCAGTCGGTGAACGTGCCGGCGTCAGTGAAGGTCCTCGTCGCCAGATGCCGGCGCGGAAGAGACCGGACGGGAGTGCCGCGTCGGCGGTCGGACCGCGCCCGACTCCTCTGGAGCGACGGCTCTGCAACGCCATCTGTCTGTGTCAGCTGCTGTCCATTGTATCCGGAGTAGCCCTCATCTACCTCTGCTTCGTGGTGATCAAGCCGAGTCAGCAGACGCTGGCGGCGCAGTTTGAGGCGGAAACTTCCGTGTGTACGACGCTAGGGACGTCGACGAGCGACAAGTGCGCGCGGCCCTCCTGCGCCGAGTGGTGCCTCTCCAGCACCGGCGGGAGTTGTCGGGCGATTGTCGCGTCCGTTCGCCGTCCGGGCGCCGCCGTCCTCCTGCGTGGCTGTCACCTACAAGACGAGTTCTGCTCCGAGATCCATGCCGATCACCTGCAGACCTTCACCTGCTCGGAGGGCGAAGATGATGGAGACTGCCAAGGCCTGCAGGGGCTCTTCAACTGCTCGCAGGTGGCGGCGGCGCCCGGGGTGGGTCGCGGACCGCACACCTCCCGCTGTCGAAACGTGACGGCTCTGAGCCAGTGCACCAGCACAGCCGAGTGGCAGCTGCCAGGTAACCTGACCCGCTGCAACCGCTATGTCTGTAACGACCTGCGTGGCGTGTATGACTGCGTACGAGGGGTATGCCACCAGCTGGAGGCGCCGCGCTGCCACGCGCGCTGCGCGGGTCTCATCATGGGGAACATCGCCGTGGCTACGGCTGGTCGGTTCTACTGGGGCCGGTGTGAGGCGGCGGAGATGGACGGCGATCAACTCTGGTCGGCTGAGCAGGAGCCCCTCGCCGTCTTCTGCACCAGTCTACAAAGAACCTCCCCCTCCGGAGAGTTCCGCGGTGAGGACTGCGTGAACGGAACCCTCCTCTCCGCCGGAGATTATCGCCGCGCTGAAAACCTCTCGCGCTGGTAACGCGCCGCCTGCGCCCCACACGCTGCCTCGCCCTCCCTCCGTGCCCCAAGCCGGAAAGACGCCTCATCTTCAAAAACGCACCCAGGGGTGATTGTCCACACATTGACAGGGTGCTGCTCACACGCACGCTGCGAGGCCAGAGTGTGCCGTCATGGCTGGCGGAAGGAGTTGTCGACGGCAGCGAAACGGCATTGGACCGCGCCGTCTACCCCTGTCACGTGACACCTCTCAGAGACGACCTGGTCATCACCGACTACAGCCGGCGCGAGACGATCCAGCAGATGGCGCTGGCGGCCACGCTGCCCTGCGTCTTCCTGGCCATCTCCTGTCTCAGCCTGTGCCTGTGCGGCAAGCTGGTCACCGTCAGCGAGTATGGCGTGTTCTACTGCCGGCTCTGTCACGCTGAGGAGCCCGGACACGGTGAGTTGGGACTGACGAGGAAACTAGGCGGAGAAGCACGAAATAGCTGCCATTCGCGAGTTCCTTTCAGAAGTACGTATATATATAATTAGTTTATATATATATATATATATATATATATAACACCAGCAGACTGATACACCCTACTGACAGTGAGGTTAGGTAACATTTAAAATATGAATAAAAAGGAATCAGATTAAAATACATATAAAATGCACATACAAATAAATATATAAACATACATAAAATATATAAAATACGATTACGAATACGTCTTACCTACGAATATAAATACGTATAAAACAAAGCATAATTACATATAAAGACACGATGAACAATAAGTTGTTATTTACAATTAGTAATTATGAAACATTTTGCAATGCATATTGCATATGCTTAGGCATTATCAGATGCTTGCGACTTTGGTTATTATTATTCAGTTATATT
>VOPJ01001773.1:0-27113 GCA_014673585.1 Semibalanus balanoides | reverse complement strand
CCCTTACCCCAACCATACGTCGTCCTGGTCAAAGGAACATTATGCAAGTTTGGGGCGAAACTTTGTCACCTTGTGTGTCCCACCACGGGTCAAAGCAGGGAGTGAATCGGGCAACACCATTTCCACTTGGGCAGTGGGCGAGGAATCAGATGCAATTCTCCGAGGATTATTATGAAGGAAAATAGTTGATGAGAGGTAAAATGAACGCGTTATGTCCGTTCATAGTTGCAGATTATTTGTTAATTAAAAATGTAAATGATGAGCCCATTGCTTACAAATTGGTGAACCTTCTCTCGTTAAGGCACAGGTATAATTTGTTAAATGTCTCGCGTTGGATACAATCGGTTTCAAAATTAATCGGAGTTGACATCTGTTTTGAAAGTTTAGGGACAACGAAATTAAATCAAGGATTAACTATCAAACTGTTGCCAAGAATAAGTGAAACATACCTACTGGCGCTGAAATGCCGTGTTGCACTTTTACTTGGATTGGCACATTAATTTTTCAGCGTCATTTAAACGAGCGTTGGTAACAAATTTAGCTAAGTAATGAGCTTTGCTAGAGTCAGAGTTTTGCCAGGGTTCGCTTATTTATAACAGGGTACTAGGAGGATAGTAGGTATTACAGAATATGACAAAATGCACATAAAGGCAATACAAGTTGATTTAAATAAATAAATAGCTCTTGCTTGTTCTGCTTCACAGCCACGTTTTTTTTCACAAAAAAATAGTGAAAAATTAAAAGTACAAATGACAAGTTTCCCAGTCCAGAGTATGGGCAAGAAAGAAACAAAATATTGGTTTTTTCGTTTCATAACCACTTGCACGTGCAAATACTCGTGTAATTCATTTGATTCAGTGCATACTCACTGAACTCTATAGAAGAAGGGCGCATTGGCCGAATACTTGTCTAAGACGGCGGCTCAAGGGTAATCACTCATAGAGCAGGTCGGGCTCGGCCGTGTGTTAAAGATAGGCGGGCGGGCACCCAGGCTGACATTTTACATAAACCAAATACTATCGTGTAGATACAATTATGGACACCACCACATTGTTCCAAATTGAATGCCGAATGATTCAACTTTTCATTTTTTGCACCGAATGATCGATCATATTTATCACCTAAAAATTATTCTGTCCAATTTTTGAAACATTGTGGGTGGTAGTCATTTTTGCGCTACCGCAAGCAGTCGGTCAAATATTGTTAAAATTCAGCCTGGGTGCCCGCCGCCTATCCTTTTAACACAGGGCCGCCGACTGCTCATGTTGATTACCAATAATGGCCGCGTCATTAGGACAACTCGGCCAAAGGAGGTCGCGTGGGCGGCATATCCACCCTGTGGGTCAACACAGTAAAATTTGCGTTTACGCCCTACAGTGACGCCTACAGTGACGTCTACGGAGACACCCAGGTAACAGATACCGTTGTAACAACGTTGTGAAAAATAACATTGGAATTGTACGTTTTAACAACGTTGCGACAACGTCGTTAATGATGTGAATACAAAAGTTGTGTAAACATCGCTGTTAAACGTTACAGTATCGTTGTATCCTTTCGATGTCACAATTTTGTTCTAGTAACTTGTGAAGAACAGCTCGCAATGTGGTACAATTATCTAAATTAAGCATATTCACCATCTTACTAAGATTAATGATCGATCACGGAAGTCACGTTAGCTATGCTTGTCAAAGGCTCTTAGGCCTTTTCAGAAACAGTTACGTCAAGTTCAAGGGAAACTATCTTGAATCTTTTATATTGTTTTCTCTTCCTTGAGTAAGGGCGCCCGCGACTTTTCTCCTTTTTTTCTCTTGTGGGGTGCGGTTGTCCGTTGGGATAGAGGGAGGGCCATCATGTAAGGCTTTGCAGTTACGCACTGCAAAACCTTTATCCAGCTTAAGGCTGAAAAAAGGTAAAAGTTGCAGCAACGTTGATTTAACGTGCTGAGTGTCACAAAGGTAACGTTGTGACAACGTTCCTGGGAGTCTACAAAAATTTTATACTATCACAGCGTTGTGTAGTTGTGTTGCAACCTTTGGCACAACGTAGCGAACAACGTCAAATGTTTGCTGGTTCACCTACAGTGACGCCTACCGCCTACGGTGATGCCCTACGGGTGAGCCTACGGTGACGCAGTAATGCCAACATGTACAGCATCAATAAAAAAATGCCTCAGAACATACACATCTTCCCCGTAGCGATAAAAACGGACCCACTGAACCAGAACCGTGGATCTGAGCTTTGATGGACGTGGCAGATGCTTTGATAGTTCTAGGAGCTTAAGTAGAATCACAAAAACCTCTTCCTCCCCGGCGCTGTCTCTCAGAACACCAGGCTGTGCACTTGCTGCCAGCTGGCTGGGCTGCCTATTAAACGCTTCAGTTCAGCTGCAATCCAGCGTGTCACGTGATGTGACGTGATGGTGACGTCACACAGTGACATACACCAGCGCTGAGCAAGCGATCACGTTAAGCCGGCGGGCGACTAGT
This sequence comes from Semibalanus balanoides, assembly GCA_014673585.1. Taxonomy (NCBI): domain Eukaryota; kingdom Metazoa; phylum Arthropoda; class Thecostraca; order Balanomorpha; family Balanidae; genus Semibalanus; species Semibalanus balanoides. The sequence continues at coordinate 24,627 of VOPJ01001773.1, read as the reverse complement.
GATTCCAGCGTTGAGGGATTCTTTAAGAAGTCGTTTAAGAAGCCGGCGTGACGTTGGATTTCCTTCCGCTAGTATGAGGGAATCGATAGGCAGACAAATAGGATGCTCTCAGGTACCTTCTTGCACCCTGTGACCAGTCAAGTCTTGACATTGTGGCTGGTTGTGACGTTATAGGGGGGAAATCAACGATACCATTAAGATGGTCAAAATGCGTATATTGAATTCCAACCATTTCGTTACCACTCATTTTGTTGACTGGTTTCAAATCTTGGATCGTCCAAATAATGAAGGCTGACAATGAATCCATCTCGGGTACTTGCTAATTACCGGTGTCCGGTACTCAGTAGGTACTTGGCTCTCACCAGTGCTCAGTGGGTACCTGGTGCTTACCACTGCTCAACACAAGATTCCAGTACTTGTACTTCATTATCACCAGTAATCAGGTTCTCAGTGATCAGTACTTTGTACTCACCAGTACTCGGTAGAGATAGAGATGACCCAGATGAGGAGTCCAGCCGTCACTGAGACAGTGCAGCACATGAGCATACGACGCTCGAACACCACTATCTTAGCGGCCTGTTTGCTGTCCAGGCGTCCTCCTCCATGACGCATGCTCATGATGGTCGACTTTGATAGGCAGCTATGTTTGCCCAATTACCTCCTGCAAGCAGAGAAAAGGCGAATAAAACACGAGATCCGCCCCTGTAGCTCAGTCGGAAGAGCGGTGGGATTTAGACCCCACCCAGCGTGGCAGCCCGGGTTTGAGTCGCTTCGGCGCTCGCTATTTGCCCCTGACTGGGAGGGCCTACGGCCGGTGGCACCGGTCGCACTCAAGGTCAGGTGACGTCAGCGGGTGTGGCGGACCGTGTCCAGGTATGTCGGGCGCGTACAACTTTCACCTCTAAATTCTGCCGGCCATCAGGAATTGCGCGATCGGGTGGTGAGGTCAGGACCAGCGCAACAAGCTCTGCTTATCGCGGGTTCTTACCTCAGAAATCCGTTCATTCAAGAAGTTTGGACTGAGTTTATGAAAGATCCAGACCCCAGAAGAATAAAAATGTATATGCAGACACCTCAGCGTAACGGCAGGAAAACGAAAGAAGTTCGTATATTTGTTCGTAGCTCAAATGTCGAGGAAGAAATAATACAACCATCGGGGATTAACCAGGGAATGTAAAGGAAAGCTGCACCAGACACTCAGCAGGAGCGATCCCAATAACCGGCATATCTCGTTGCTCAGTGGGTGATTGATTAAGCATTCCCGCACGACACGCAAGGAGATACCCCCGACAGTGATCGATGGGTCTCTGCTAATAATTTCCTCCCGACAGATCTGAGCTGACATTGGTCCTGCAAGATAAATGAGTTGTTGGCGCCACTGCCTGGCTTAGGTGTGCCACCAAGGATGCCAATTTTACAGCTGAACAGATGGCATGATAAACTGTAAAAATAACAACCGATAGTGCCTGTCTGGTGTGCACCACTGTTTTTTTGTGACGAATGAAGTAAAAATTCCTACATATAAGTAGTTTTGACGAAAAATAAAAAATTACGGGGAAAATATATTTGCATTAAGTTTTGGCTGTCCGATCACATCAGCCAGTTGTTGCCACACCAACCACACAGCAAAACACTGGCGAAGGCTTAACAAAATATACACACGAATCAACTCATCACGAACATGAGGCACAACATTTCCAAAAAGTATGACGTCACCCAAATAAAACAGCTCCTGGTGACAGAACAACTCCTGCAGTAACATTGCGCCGGGACATTCAGCCTCGGGGACCAAAAGATAGCTGCAGAGAAGGTCAGCAAATGACCGGCCTATTGACCGACGGACCCGAACTCATTGAGTCTGATAGCTCGGTTATCACTGGGTATACACTACAGCAGCAGACGGCCTCCGGTGGGCACACGGAATATTAAACGGGCTATTTTGAGCCAGGGTCGATAACGAGAAATGACGGCAGATTGCAGTCAGCGACACTGAGTGAAGGGTGTGACGTGCTTTACTGCCAATGAGCTGGTTAATAAGTGATAATGGATTATATATTGCTCATAATGTGCCCGTGGCTATGACAGCGAAGTTTCATGATAATGGTATCAAGGTCGGTTATTATCTAGAGAACAAATGTCGTTTAGAGGAGTCCAAGCAGTACAGTATCAAGCAATAAAATATATGGAGTTAATAGAACAAATGACAAACGTCGAGAACCATAATATATTTTGCGTAAATAAATTGAATAATATTTTCGACAGCGTCATTTCCACTCGATATTTTGTCCCTCGATGTTTCATCGCTTAATATTCTGCCACTCATTATTGCTGCTTAATATGTATGCAGGTATTCGATATTTTGTTACGCTATGTTTTAGCTACTTGTGCTCAATATTTCGCCTTTTGGTATTCTATAGATTCGATACTTTGTGCATTTCAGAACTCTGTACTCGGGCACCCAATATGTGATTCTCAAAGTGATGCTCACAGTGTAGCACAGTGATTCTAGAATAAAAGGTAATACCTCCTCTTAGGGTAGGTCATGTATTTTTCGGCTGGGGTGATGGAGATTTAGTGCCTTAATTATGAATTGTAGCTGATTTGCTCCATGATCGCGCAGAATGCACATAAATCGACCCCAGTTTCTGTTCCGCTGTCACAATATTATCGCAAGGAGCATCAAAACCAATCAATGCTAAATGCTGCTTTACTTTGTTAGTTATAGTTTGCGCATTATTATACGCTGGGAGCCATTGCTTTGGGCATAAATCAGCAGCATGATATAACTGTTTATACTCCTGTCCCTAGATGGCACTAGTGGTCAACGCCTGAAGTTATGCTGCACCGCCTAGCTTGAACCAGAGAACTTCGGCTTGCACAATATGAGAGGGCGGTAACGAGCCATTTTCGTCATCAAAAGGGGATTACCGACGCTGTGAACCACTTATCTAGCATATTCATTCAATATTTTGTATAGCATTCATTTGTTTTTTCATATTAATTTTGCAATGTTTTTATTTTGATATTTAGCTTTCGATATTTCGCTACTCGGACTTTTGGCGCTTCAATATTTTCAAGGACAGTCTACCAAAATATGTTCACCGTTGGTCTTCAGCGGACGTATAACATCCACCGCCTCACACAAACCCTACTGCCACTTCTCTCTACGCCGCCTCGCCACCGCTGTCTCCGCCGCCGACCCCCCCCCCCCTACCCCCTCCCCTAGAGTCTGCAGCTGATAGGAGGGAGAACCACATCAACAAACGACTCTGCACCTGTGGCGTCAAGACGGCGCGGCCAGACCCCATAGCCCACGGCCCATGATGATACGTGGCTCAGAAGGTCCTGTAGTCCACAGTCTGAGTCGCGTGGTTCCGTAGAGAATGTCTCAGAGCTCACAGCATGCGATGTGTGGCTCCGAAGGTGGTGTCCGAAAGAAGCCCATAGCCCACGGCAAGTGGCGCCGAAAATGCAAAGTGTCCCAGACGCCACAGCCCTGAGCCCGCAACGCGTGACTCCAGGGGCAGCATATCGTTGCAGAGGCTACCAGCGGCTGTGATGTTCTGTTTGCGACGAGTGACGTTGAGTTACATTGAAAGCTTATTTCTGATTTGTTGGTGTTTTGCATCTGCCCTTTTCCGATAAGTGTAAAAGTTATTTTTGAAATATGCATCTACAAAATACAAATCGATAATTAAAATGTACTTGGGTTATAATACATGCAAGTAATGATGTAATGTAAACCTTGATGCGAGTTAACATATTAAATGGAGGAGCAACAACTTTACAATGTTGTAGGTATATGTATACGCATCTCAGTACAATGAGAATGGGTTCAAACAGAAAGCATCCATTCATTTAAAATCCGATACCACTTTTAGCCGATGCAGTTCATCACATCAGGATTCGTCTAAAACATGGCAGCTAAATTTGTGTCTAATATGCAGAGAGGAGCTATTTTTAAGCTGATTCTGTTTGCTTACACAGTCAGCTGTCAGTTTTGGTGACGTCAGAGCCGCTGGTGGGTATATGTCAGCACTGACAGACGCGCAGGAACTCCAAACATGTCCGGTACTCAACAGCTGCTTATGGAGCAGCCTCCAGCCCCTGAAATATCTCAGGAACGCACTGCTAAAACTCATATCTGAAACTCGTAAGCTGAAGCTCAGTGCTTGCGCTCACTTCTAAAGCTCAGTCTCCTGAAGCTCAGTGCTAAATGAAATGAACTTCTGAAGCTCAGTGCTGGAACACACTGCTGAAATTCACTGCTGAAGATCTGTGTTGATAAACACTGCTAAAACGCATGCTCACTGATGAACTCACGGCTGAAACTCAGCGTTACAACACTCTGCCAAAACTCGCTGTCGCAACGCACTGCCAAAACACACCGCTCAGACGTGCCGCGTCCCAGGGCGGAGACCAGACCCGGGGCGTGGGTGCCTTGCAGATACATGTGTCACGTGTAACAGACCCGGGGCGTGGGTGCCTTGCAGGTACATGTGTCACGTGTAACAGACCCGGGGCGTGGGTGCCTTGCAGCTACATGTGTCACGTGTCTGGGTGATGGATGGGATGAGACATAACAAGGTTAGTTGCAGTCATCATACTGACTGTAGTGGCGCAGGATAGCAGGATAGCAGCGGATCGTGGCGACTCTGACACAAGATGATCTGAAATAGACTGGCTGTACACTGTACTGTGTACAGTGTACCTACATTATACAATGCAGTACTCAGCGTGTAACAGTGTAAGCTGAATATTGAGCGAGGGTACCTGCGAGTTCCTCCATCAACACATATTAGGAACATCCCTGGGTGAGTAATTATATCACATTAGTCTTTACCTCTGCAGCAGTTTCCTTTCTTGTCGCAAATATTTGAATTGCTACCCACCTCTAATGCAGCAGTATTTATTTTTGGCGTTCGCTTTGGCTCGATTTCAAAACAAATATGTGAAGTCCCGTGCCAGAGAAAGGTCACGTTTAATTATTCAGTAGTTTCCAGGACTAGCGGGTCTCCTTAGCGACTTCCACACAAGCAAGACTGCCATACCTACTGTTCGTAAAACTTGTAGGGACTTCCCAGCGACTTTCACAAGAAACCACGAATAACATCGGAACTATACCCATCGGCTTCCGCAGAAAACCACCAGGACTAACGGGATTTCCCGGCAACTTTTCCAGAAAACCACCATTTGGGTACGGTGACATGTGCGTCAAGGAGATATAGCTGCTAGAAAACCGCAAGATCAGAAAAACCGCAAGACCAGAGTACTAATGTGAATGCATTGTGCCAGAATTCCAATTCACCCCACTCTGGCCTTGATGTTGCTGGGCCTGCCTTTGTTGACTGGCATAATGACCCGCGCTATTCTTGACCACGACATACAGTGGGTAAACATGGCATTCAACATGAAATACGTGATGCGTGGACAGCAGCGCCGACTTGGTTGAGCCCAGCTTAGGTCATGCCGCATTTCTTTTATGCGTCACTACGATGCTTGCCAAGTGCACCCTCGTCGATTTTCTCTGCATGTTGAGCTGCTCACTGCAGAAGCCCTGGTGGCCGGTGCAGGCCTCTGCAGGCTTCTGCACAGCGAGTGTTTTTCTGGCTGGGGGGGGGGGGGGTCGGTGATACGAGAAGGGTAGTGCTGGCTGTTTGAGGCCGTCGTGCTGTCTGGTCTGCCCGCAGACCACTGCTGGCGGTGCACTGTGTGCAGGGTCTGCTGGAGGTGGCAGGGTCTGCTGAGCGGTGCAGTGTGCAGGGTCTGCTGAGCGGTGTGCAGGGTCTTACTGGAGGATGCAGATTGACTGCCAGACAGTGCAGACCTGGGCCCCCAATCCCAGCTGGGGCGGCCTAGCATGCAGCAAGCCAAGGTGCTATGACAGCAATCAGGGCCAGGCGGCGGCAGCCGGCGGTGGCGGTGGCGGTGGCGATGGCGTGGCGGTGGCGGTGGCGGGTGGCGGCGGTGGCGCGGTGGGCGGTGGCGGTGGCGGTGGCGGTGGCGGTGGCGGTGGCGGTGGCGGTGGCGGTGGCGGTGGCGGCGGCGTGGCGGCGGCGGCGCGCGCGGCGGCAGCGGCGGCGGCCGGCGGTGGCGGTGGAGTGGCGGGTGCGGTGGGCGGTGGCGGTGGCGGTGGCGGTGGCGGTGGCGGTGGCGGTGGCGGGTGGCGGTGGCGGTAGGCGGTGGCGGTGGCGGGTGGCGGTGGCGGTGGGCCGGTGGCCGGTGGCGGGTGGCGGTGGCTGGTGGCGGTGGCGTGGCGGTGGCGGGTGGCGGTGGGCGGGTGGCGGTGGCGTGGCGGTGGCTGGCGGGCAGTGGCGGTGGCAGTGGCGGTGGCGGTGGCGGTGGCGTGGGCGGTGGCGGTGGCGGTGGCGGTGGCGGTGGCGGTGGCGGTGGCAGTGGCGGTGGCGGTGGCGGTGGCGGTGGCGGTGGCAGACCAGTGGTTTTCGGCCAGACATTATTCTGTTGGTGTTGGCCCATGCCGTCGGAATGCCCGCGCCCAAATGCCAGAGCACAGCGTGTTGGGATCATTGTTATTTGTTGCCGACAGCGGTGGCGGCGCGGCGTGCCGGCGGCGGTAGCCCTGCTCTGCTGCTTCTGCTAACGATGCCGATCCCTCTGTGTCAGCTGATGCTACTGGCTCGGTTAGAAAGCTAAACGGCGCCTGTCAGCCTCATGGCTCACCACGGGAGGATCAATAGATAAATGCACGACTACTGCTCATAAAGTGGAATGTCCATATTTGACGGGTAATGAGATGGAACAGCTAATATTTGCAAATTTGATAACGTAGAATGTTTTCTATAATTCAATAGTCAGAGAGTATCACATGCATCTGTGTTTGTTAAGCCGAAAATATGATGTGATTGTCTTTAATATGGTGCCAGTGGCAATATGGATTGCGAATATTAGAAATTGACGGGTAAGCCAGGTGTTGCAATTTATTGTCTCAATTTACCGTTCAAGGAATCCTTTTGTTATGACTTATGGGTTCAAGTAGAGTGAAGTCAAGAAACATATAGGCTACTAGCTATGGAATGGAATACTTCGGCGATTGTTTGTGAACGAAGGAAATAAAGACTAGATACACATATTACTGAGCAGAACCAGACTCGACTGAGCACGGGAATTTGATATTTGGTCAAAGGTCACCATTCCTGGATTCCATCATTCCATCATTCCATCATGGAATGATGGAATGATGGCGGGGCAATTTGCACCTGAATATAATATCGCACGAGACTAAACTACATTGTCCGTAACGGAGTGCCCTGACCTTCACTATGTTAGCTAATAGCCGTTTTAACGATGGATTATTTTGCGCGAAATGTTTTAAACGTTTTAAAACGTTTTAAAATGTTTTGGTAGTAGCCGTTTTCACGATGGACTAATCTGATACAAAATAACACTCGCCCTAGGGCGAGGGTCAAAACATTTCTCGCAAATAAGCGCATCGTGAAAACGGCTACGACTAAAACATTTCAAAACATTTTAAAATGTTGTAAAACAATTCGCACAAAACAATCCATCGTATAAACGGCTACAGCTACTACAGCCACTATCATAACAAACCACTCACCTACAGTTTAAAATATCATTATGCACTTGAGTTGCAATCAACGCGAGAAAGCACTTTGACATAAGTAAGCTCTACGTTGGATGAAGAAAACAACAATTCAAACCATGCTTTGATAAAATAAGGTCATTTGTTCCAAATACGTCCAAGCACTGCTTTCCTTGACTCTATAAGTGTCGGGGGGGGGAGGAGATAAACGCATTTTTTTCGCGTACAGTTGATCAACTATTAAACCTAGAATCTTACAACTTGGTGACTTTTCCTAACATTTCATTGCGCATCAAAATGGTGTACTTTTTCAGAAAAACGTTGCATTAGGAGGGGGTCCAACACCATTTTTAGGGGGTATGTTCGGCCGTTTTGACCAAAAACCTTTGCTTGGTTATTAAATGGTTAATCATTAGTGGAGGGTTGTTTGTTGTGGTAAAGTATTAGCGACAACAATTATCGATAGATAATTGAATGATCTTTCAGATGGCTGTCTCAAAATTTCGAAGCTCATATTTCTTTAACATATTTGTGTTTCAGAATGATATGATTTTTTATTCTCTCATGAGGTTTAAAAAAACGGGGTAGGTACATGCAAGAGCGTCGCCACGATCTGGCAATTACTAGGGACAAATCCAGGTGCACGTGTACTTTAAATATGGAGACCATATGACGGGAGGCTGAAAGTTACTAGGGACATTGTCCCTGGTGTCCCCAGTAGTGGCAACACCCATGAGTAGGTACATGTAAGAGAAGACATCCCGATGAATATATGTTAAAAATTGCAGGTCGATACCTAAATATTTGATAACTGAAGTCAAGTCAAATGCTAACCCTCCATTATAAATATAATGTGAAATATTCAAAAATCATTATAAAACACATAATATCAAACCGATTATGAAGTTTCATGTCATCGCAGGCACTATCCGATTACCAGGATGCAATTTGTATTCAGTGACCATTTGAAAGGTCATACAAGGTCGAGAACACTTTTTTGTAAATAAATTGTGACAGGATGACCGAAGAGACTCGCTATTGGAGCACAAACGTTAGTCTCGTCGAGCCACATCTTTTCATGTGCAACTTGACCGAATTATCTCAATTATGTTACCTTGCCTTGACTTTGACCTTAACCATGGACCATTTTTTAATTGACCAAAATGTATCCAAGTTAGTTTGTTTCGAATGGCACTGACGAGAGAAATAGGATGATATCAAAATCATTACTTTGCATGTTTTAGGTAAAAAGTTGTTCACAAAAAACTTTTGCTGAAAAACAGGTTTGTTTACATTTGATGACCTCTATAGCCAAAGGTACCTACTAAGGGTACTTCTGACGAAATTTAGGCGAAAGATAATTTGAATGGCTTTCCATTTTTTTTGCATTCCTCCTAGCTGCCATAGTTTCCGAGAAAATGGCAAGGTTTCCTGAAAAACTTCATATTTTGTCAATTATGAATTTTGGTGAAATCATTTCACCTTGTAGATATCGACCAAGGTTCATTCAAATTTAACAAAATAACGTGCTTTGTAGACCTTACCCACCGACCAAATTTTATGATTACAAGACCTCTTATGGAGCCGAGATCTATCTAAGGGGGAGGGGAATTAGCCCCCAACCGATTCGTATATTTTTATCTGTCCCGGGAAACGGTCAAACTAGTTTCCTCTGTCATTTAGACAAAACTTTTATACAGCTCAGCAAATACCGTATCAATCAATCGTATCACCTAATGTATTTGAAAGCCTCGTTCTATTGCAACACGCTCGGACTCAGCCTGCTAAACTCGCCACCTATTCCGGCTGCTGTAGAGTCCATTTAAACGTCTGTCAGCTGGGGCTGGGAACACCTTTGAAGAGTCCCGATTCATTGTCAGCACTCGCCCTCTGTCAGACCAAATATTTATCGCCCTGTCATAACGAGGGATGATTTTTAGATAACTGTTGGCCGATGGCAGCTTGTGTAGCTGGGCCGGCGCAGGCTGCATTCTCGCGGAGGCTGCGACAAATTTGATATCCCGTTTAATGATTGTTAGATGCATTATAGTAGGTTGACAAAGCAAGAAATACAAGATAGTAGGATTTGGTAATGATGCCAGCAGTTTCAGTATGGTTTCGGTATCGACAAAAGTCTTACTAATAAACCCACGGCCACGTTAATATAATGTTTTTGCACTACGTAGATGAGGTTTCTTTTCTCGCGACCACTGCCATTCTAAGTCTGGAACATTATCCAAGGGTAATGATTGCTATTTTCAAACTCAGCACGTCACATCAGTTTCCCAGCCCTATATATTTAGTATATCTCATGTACTATCTACAGCTATACAGCACTTACTGCTTCTCGGTCCACTACGCCGCGATATTTAGGTACACATCACCACACACGTTTGATGGCACCCGCAGTAGACATATTACGCCATACGGCAGCCCACACACGCCACTACAGAGGACATCTCCACTACAGAGACCACCTCCAGAGAACGCTGGTTTGGCCGACTGGGCAGACTGGCAGATCTGGGCACTGAGCTGGCCAATAGAGTTCGACATGGCTGCACTTTTCCTTGGCCTAGCCACCCCACAGCCATGGCATCACAGCCAGCCCGCACACTCGCAAATTCAATGGCTGGCCGTTGGCCAGCCTAGGATTTTACCTCCTCAAGCTTCCTACTTTTGTGTTTTTTCCAGTCTTCTGTTATGGCAACGTGCCAAGGCTTCTTTTACTCATGATTGGTTTGATAAGATTGATGCACAGCAAAATCCTATGTGCACTATGCAGCCACAGCCATAGCCACAGCCATGATCTAGAGATTTTCCAGTCCGGCCCGCCCCATTAGCCATGGGGTTCGGCCAGCCATGGGGATAGCCGCCCCATGTAGAACTCTACTGGCCAACCACACCCATAGCCGACGCTTTATACAATATTGGGGACCATTTCTGAAATTAAGTGCTCGGTCTGACTTTCCGGACCGCTTAAAACGAGCCTCAATCCAATTAAGCATTCAATATTGAATCACTGAGCAGGATGAAATCCAATTAATTCCGCCCAGTATCGCGTCAAAGTGATGCAGCAGGGTCGAGATTCGAGACTACACCGCGTGCGACCAGCCTCTGCAGGCTCAAATTTCCCCTCCGGAACTTAATCCGTGTAGTTTGATAATACAGTCCAGGTAAGCTGGCACATACATTTGTTTTGTTTGAGATTTAAAACAGCAGATAGACCACGTCTTGTAAGGGGTGATACTACGAAAAATAGTTTTGCAGTTTATACCTATCGCGAAATTAAACAAAAATGCCAACAAAAAAATTAGCGAGCTAAATGCAGACACAATTTATGTACCGGTAGATTTCACTTGTCAACATAAAATATGACCTGAGACAAGCAATATCGTTCTGAAATAGCATCTCAAGCGTCTCAGCCAACACATTTATCTTCGGTTTCGTTATAATAGAAAGGCTTCTGAGGACTTCTCACCAGGCTCTGAGTAAATGCCAGTCGTAAATACCATACTTGACTAGCCCCTCTGCCACTTTACCTCACTCCTATCTGGATCCTAATAGACGCGTCTGATCGACACCCACAACAGAGGATCAAACAATAGACCGCGACCTCCGCTGACACCGTCCGATCGAGTTATCTGGATCGCTGCACTGCTCTGTATGTGTGTGTGTGTGTGTGTGTGTGTGTATGTGTGTGTGTGTGAGTGTGTGTGTGTGTGTGTGTAGGTGTGTAGGTGTGTGTGTGTAGGTGTGTGTGTGTGTGTGTGTGTGTGTGTGTGTGTGTGTGTGTGTGTGTGTGTGTGTGTGCATGTAAAATTAGGCCGCTTTACTTTGAGTTATATTTCCCCATCACGCCTCATATGTCGGAACATTCCGCAAGGAGGACGGCGGTTGTTTTGACGAACGGAGCTGGGAGAAAGGGAGAGAGTGAGAGCGTGTGAGAGCGTATTCAAGTGTGTGCACTGTGGAAGAGCATGCAAGAGCGTGAGAGAGTCTGGGAGAGCGTGTGAGAGCATGAAAGAGCGTGTGAGAGTCTTGGAGAGCGTGTGAGAGCATGAAAGAGCGTGTGAGAGCATGTGAGAGCGTGCGAGAGCGTGTGAGAGCGTGTAAGAGCATGTGATAGCATGTGAGAGCGTGTGAGGGTGTGTGAGAGCGTGTGAGAGCGTGTCAGAGTGTGCGAGGGCGTGTGAGAGTGTGGGAGAGCGTGTGAGAGCATGTGAAAGCGTGGGAGAGCGTGTGAGAGCGTGTGAGAGTATGTGAGAGCGTGCGAGAGTGTGTGAGAGCGTGTGAAAGCGAGTGAGAGTGTGTGAGAGCGTGTGAAAGCGTACAAGAGCGTGTGAGAGCGTGTGCGAGGGAGAGAGGCGACGTGCCCGGATTACACGTCGCCGCTTTATATGTTGTTGAGTTGGGGATATGAGGATGCGACGATGACGACGTGTGAAGAATGATGATGCTGAGCCGATGATGACGCGCTAGGACTGAGAATGGCTCAGAGTAAAAGAAGTGTTCCACTCTCATTGCATCTTCTCAGCTCAAATATACTTGTATTGGCATCAAGGGAAAGTTTTTTGAGTCAACTTTGTGTAAGCCCACCGAATCGTGTGTTGAGCACAATCCTGTCACTGGCGTTGTGTTCTTCTGCTTTCGCGCGGCGCTCCTCGGGTGGTAATCAATCCCAGCCATTTCACTCGCCAATCCATTTAATCGCGAACCCATACAGCGTCAAAACTCGGCTCCGACTGCGTCCGTCACCGAAACTGTCACCTTGCGGGCACTGCCAATCCGTCAGCCTGTCCGTCCGAACTCCAATCTAATCCGTCCCGTGACTGTGTTGTCTGATGGTGGCCGATCCTATACACGTCTGCTGGATTCACCCATCTGATAAGCACTTTCCAGTGCTGTCTGATAAGCTGATAAGCTGCTTCAGTCATGCCCGCAGGCCCAGCGATTGTCCGTCGCTTGTCACTATACCACGGTCTTCCCACAGCTATGCGAAGGGTGGTGTCTGTTCAAGGCACCATGCTAACGTACCGGCAGTCTCCGGTTGGTTTCCGGCTGGTTTCCGGTTCGTTTCCGTCCTTTTCCGGTTCATTTCCGGTGCATTTCCGGTGTATTTCCAGATCGTTTATGGTTTGTCTCCTCCGGTTGCCAGTCTGTTTTCTGTCGATTTCTGGTCCGTTTTCGGGTAGTTTCGACGAAGCAAACGGCGATTGTTTTGAAGTGACGTTTCGGGCTCGGGGCAACGGCGCTACATGAAGATGGCCTACAAGAAGATGGCCTACAGTCTGTTGAAAACTCAGAGTACCCACAGAAAAGCTGTCCATATTTACCGTGACCATGCTGTGGTATGAACTTGCAGCATATTAGGATCATTATTTCAGCCGGCCTTATTTACGATCCACAGACCAGCGACGTGGTCCATTGTTCAGGAGCGTGTGTTGCCGGCAGTATACCTATTGATATGCGTTTTAACAGCGATATTCTGATCGATCCATGACAGGTGTACTGCGAAGTGGAAACATCGACGAAAACTAGGTTCTGTAGTCTATATATTTTTAAAAGGCACACAGTGAGAAGGGCCGGGAGAGTTTAAACCAGATAGAACTTAACACAGATTTGCCGCAGCCCGAGTTTTTGTTGTTAGTTTATACTAAGCATTGCATTTGTTCGCACGTGCCCATTTCCAAACATAGTTTCGGGCCGTGTGCCTTTTTTAAAATCAAAAAGGCTATAAGAAACTGATTATCATGACGAAAATATTCAAAGACGGCATAGAGGTTCTCGCAGGTGGGATATTTGAGGATTTTCATAGGAGATTTCATTGATCATATTCCCTTATTTACTTCTCTGTAATAATATAATTAGAGACAGACTCGAAAGTTTCAAAACATTCAATTTGTAGGTAAGCATGTCTACCCACCACACTCCAGCTAGACATCACCACGCCCTCGCAACCATATTTAATAGTATATTTCAGACCTTTCATACAGAGACAGCTCATTTGCAATGTTGACGACATTTTGATATGTCTAATCTGTGTTATATCTTTGATATTATAAGTTGCCTGATTTGTAGTTGAATTTAATCTTATAAGTATCAGCGTGTAATATGACATTTTACATTGCATGGAATTTGAACCACTACAGTCGCAATCTCTTGTATAGTGCAGAAGTTTTACGTCGTATTTCAAACCAGCCGTGGTCACTGGTTAGGCCGTCGCACCATCGATCAAAATCGACCAGTCAATCAGTTAGTATGAATAAGCGTCACTCAGGTAAAATGCTGCCTTCCGATCAATTCATTTTGCAACGCGAAGCGTAATACACGCCTCAATTGTCTCATTACTGAGCATGTCATGGGTGCGCACTATATTTATTGTAACATAGTAAACGCGAAATAGTTCGAGACAGCAAGCGACACTATATAATACCATACGTATTAGGTATACAGAAAATTAATGACAGCGCGCTATAATTATGAAAAAGTCGCACTCACTGAGGCCGCAGTGAGTGCTATTATTTGTCGAACGCTCTTCCATTGGAGCCGACTTGTATATACACACGCATACGCTTGCTACGCATCCAGAACAAAGGCCTGCCAGTAGTGTGCGGATAGCGTTGATTGAACAAAAGCCTGCCAGTAGTGTGCGGATAGCGTTGATTGACTCCCTCTCCTCACCGATCACGCCAGTGCCACAATGTCGCCCAACCCTATTGTGTACTGTGTACTGATCAGCATAGTATCTATAATGCAAAACGGATACAACGCTCTTTAGGTGAGTGCTCTAAGCATTCAGACGGTGCGACGTTTGCAACAACGAAATGGCGATATATCCAGACATTGAAAACCCCTTGTAACGGACTGTGTCTGTGGAATGTCACGTGTATGTATATGTTCTTAAGCTGTACATACTCATTCAAAACAGTACAGTTTGTGTCATTATTTGACACTAGGCCGTCCCACGCGAATGAGTTCAAAGGATGATGCTCATTGTGCGATGATGCTGCCCATTCATCTTCATTAGCGTTTGGCAAGTGCAAGGTACTTGATGCCACCGTTCTTAATTAGCTTTAAATGTCTTTGTTCCAGGTGTCAGTGTTCGAAATTAAAGTTAAGTCACTGGATATTAGAAGCAATATGGCATTTAGTGTAAATGCCAATTTGTATCACAGTGCATGAATTACAGATATTCGATGGTGGTGGTATTTCAATGCGCAAATATTACAGCCTGAAATATTAGCCGTTTTTACTATGGATTATTTTGCGCGAAATGTTTTAAAACATCTTAAGATGTTTTTAAATGTTTTAGTATTAAAGTTTTAGTATACTTATCCATTCCTTAACTGCACAACTTTTGCAAGCGATTTTTGTCTTGAAGTGTCTCTCAGAATTTTGCAATATGTTGGTAAGAATATAGTATATTACAAAAATTGCGGTTTGGTGGTAATTAGCCAGATAATTATGTATAGGTTAGTTGTGTTGCCAGACCTTCACCTACTGACACTTTTCAGAACATCTTGAAATGTTCTAATCTCGGGCACGCTATTGGTCGCTAAAAAAGCGACCTCCCTTGACTTATAATGGACTCGCCTCCAGCGAATCGTTTCTAGCGCATTAATGCAGCATGCGAAGGCAGACTTGTGATCCATGACGCTGCCAGACTGAGTAACTAACATGGCGGTAAGCTTAACTGAACGAATGGAATCTAGACGCATATGTTCTTTAGAAATGGACAATTTTGTATCATAATCTTGTAATGAGCTCATTTAATGTTTCCATAATTCTTGAATAATGATAATATCGCCTAAATCAGTAACGTATTTTTCATGAAATATATCGTATACAAAAACTTTCATACTAAAACATTTCAAAACATCTTAAGATGTTTTGAAATGTTTTAGTATAACATTTTTAGTATACTTATTCTTCCCTTAACTACGCAACTTTTGCAAGCGATTTTTGTCTTGAAATGTCTCTCAGAATTTTGTAATATGTTAGTAAGAATATAGTATGTTACAAAATTGCGTATTGGTCGGTAAACAAGCACAGATATTATGCATAGGTTAGCTGTGATTGCCAGATCTTCACCTACTGATACTTTTCAGAACATCTTGATAAACATATCGGTCTCGTGCACGCTATTGGTTGCTCAACCAAAGCGACACTTCCCTTGACTTCATATTGAACTGCCTCCAGCGAATCGTTTCTAGGCGCATTATTGCGCCCATTGCGAAGCAGACCTGTGACATTTGAGCGCTGCCAGATGAGTAAACTAATATGTGCGATATGCTTAATTAACGAACGGACTTAGACGCTATGGTCAACGAATACAATCTTTGTATCAAATCTGTACAGAGCTCATTTCATGTTTCCATAACTCTTGAATAATGATAATATCGCCTAAATCATTAACTTATTTTCTTGGAATATATCGTATACTAAAACTTTTATACTAAAACATTTTAAAACATCTTAAGATGTTTTAAAACATTTCGCGCAAAATAATCCATCGTGAAAACGGCTGCTATTTGCTGAATTAGGAAGTTTATTCTGCATTTTGTTTTATTTGACATCACATTTTTTATACCTTGCCAACCGTGAATCAGCGAGAGACAGAAGCGACCTTTTGCCCGATCCCAAATCCGCACGGAACAGTGCGTGAACATATAATAATTGAAATAATACAATGTTTCGCAATCTTGAGAAGGAAAAAGAAGACAAACATAATCAACTGACGGAATTGGAGGGCAGTGTTAATAATAGTAAAAATAGCTGAATACTGTACAAGGGCGGATCCAGGGGGGGGGGCAAAGGGGCCATGCCCCCCAAACCACCCAAAATCGGCGCAATTTGGACAATTTCCTTGAGTTTGCTTAAAACTAAAGCAACTTTACTAGAAAAGTTTGTTTTAAATCAGTTTTGATACATAAGCAAGCGAAATTCCGCATGAGTTTTCAGAATCATGCGATCATTTGATTTGCCCCCCCCCAAACTGTCAAAATAACACTTTCTGGATCCGCCAGTGATACTGTAAAACAATGTGGAAGTAGCGACGTCAATTCTTGATGCATGCAAAAAGCTGTCTCTTTAGTGAGTGCAACGTAATTTCGCACTTTATCATATGTCTCAGTATGTTTTTAGCATTAGCGCGAGCATGTGTTAAAAGGTTTTCAGCTCTCAGAAAATCAATGTTAAGTCAATTGGTCAAAGCTTTTCGGCCTGCCGGGCATTTACATTTTACCGAAACATTTTTTACGAGTTTTCAAAACGCGAGGTAGACAATGATTAGGAGCGATGCCGAAGCGCGAAGCAAGTCCATCATTGAGATACCGGATTTTTACACATATAAGCGCCACCCGGCCCGGCCCGGCCTGCCAGCCGCGACGCTGGTTCAGAAGCTTATATCTTTTGAATCCCGCATTCCGATTGACAAGCAGTCTTTCGCCATTTGATAGCCCCATGCGATGACATTATGATTTATTGACATGTCTTTTCTCACGTGATGGGTCAGCATGGCGGTTGCACGTGCCGCGTCAGGGGTTCAGAAAGTATTATCCTGCGTAGCTGAGAAACGGCTGGACCTATAAAGCTAAAATTTGGTGTGTGGCTGGAAACCACACCACTGGCAATGTTGCACAGGTCAAGCTCTGGGTCACACTGCACGTGCGCATGTGCATCACTGTTCCGTCCACGAAAATCACCTACAAAACATTGTTGCAATACCGGACCTATATCTCGGCAACCAAAAGCGCAAAGACACGGGTCAAACACAGATGCGTAGAGAAACGATCCGTCCGGCGTATGCACTATGTGACGATCAGCGGCGCGTGGTACGTGCAAAGTTATTGGCTATACAAACGCAAATTAATAGTTTTATGACGTCTTCTTAATTTAAATCAGTGCTCAGCACCTATGGGACGTGAAGCGATGAAACAAACACCAATTTGTAGAGCAATGTGCCGTCTCTAAAGTGCATGCAAAAATTTAGGTTTTAATACAGTATTTCGCTGTTAAAATCCGCCTGTAATATTTACATTGTCGGTCTGATAATATTTCCTTCATTACACCGCCGTAGCATCAAAACCAAAGGGTGCTAAGCGATAAAAGTGTTGCGGCTGTAAAGCGCAATCAAATCCATCTAATACCCACCCAAAATGAATTTTTGCCTACATGCACGAAGCTTATAATTGCAAATGTAAAATAACGCTGCAAAACCTATTAAGTTCAAAGTATCGATTTAGTTCGGATCTATTGCGGCCATTGACCGCGGCGGCAAAACAACACATAACGAAAACAAATAAAAAGGCATTGCTTTGACATGGCAAAACGAAACCTCCGTTGGCGGTGATAAATTAGACGCGGATTTATTCGGACTCGCTCGTTCTTTCGCCGCTTTAAGGGCGTCTACTGGTAAAATAAATACCACACTTAGGCCGATATAATTTCTTTAAGACCTCAGTCGTTGTAGGATTTTCCACCATCGACCTTCGGTCTCGGGCGGAAAATCCAACAACGACCTCGGTCCTAATGAAATTATTTTATCGGCCCCGTGTGGTATTTATTATTATCACATTCCTCTGGGTTATGTTACGATTCAAAATCGTACAAATCGAGGGCTGTTCGTTATCATGTTCAACGCCACTTCACATACTGGCTGCGAGGAAGCCAAGCCAAACTAAACCGAGTCTGTTGCCAATTGGATGCCATGGACCAGCTTGGTAAACTCGGGTGAAATTAATACCTGCATGCTAATGGAATGTAACTGTTACATAATTAAATTCTTCCACTTCATAAATTACTTCACAAATAGCATCGCTTCGCAAAGTAAAAATGGCTTTAGTCATAATACGTTTCAAGCACATACTATCATGCAAAGGAATACATGTATGTATGTATGTACTATTGTACTATGTATGCAAAGATATATTTTGCATGGCAGCTGTAGTTTATACGACTATATATAAACATGTACAGACAGTTATTTAATATTTGTTCAATAATGTTAATCAACAAAGTAGCATTGTGAGTAATTAAGTAAGTAAGTTGGTATATTTTTTTCGTCAACTCAAATTAGCGCAACTCAAATCAAATTAACGTGGCAAGGCCCGGTGTGGGTCACTCAGAGTCACGTGACTGGCCAGTCTGGGCCAGACAGAGTCACATGACCGGACCAGTGTGGGCCAGACGGAGTCACGTGACCGGACCAGTGTGGGCCAGACGGAGTCACGTGACCGGACCAGTGTGGGCCAGACGGAGTCGCGTAGCCTTTTCGTGCTGCTGGTGCGTCTCTATCGATTCCAGCGGCGTCACGGGTCGAAACCCCCCCAGACAACGTCACGTGCTGTGACAACATACCCCCCTCTCCCCTCCCCGAGTCGGCCGCGGGCTGAAGGCTTCTCAAACAAAGTTGTTTGGACAGGTTGCGGGAAGACCACCGCTGCAGTCATTTCATGGCTTCCCTGCACACATAGGTGCTACACAAACTTGACGCAGTGTCTACCAAATTATGCGGCAATATGTATATGTTCTGATTAATTTTTGCATAGGTAGCAGATTTGTTTTGAGAAAATAAATCGCAAGTTAACATGATTTCTTACTGTGCATTTTGCAGGTGCATTATCGTTAATGGGCCTGGACGTAGCTTCATGTCAACAATACATGTTTTTATGCAATTGCTGCCGATAACAAGTGTCTCGCTGGTTTGATTTTATGTGTAAATTTTAGCAACACGATATATTACGTTTTACAACACTATTTACACATTTTAGCTTCACAATGTTGCGTAACTTAAGGTGTCCAAATACGTGTGGCATTTGTTGTCTTCAAAATTGTTGAATGTAAGATGGGAGACAGTCGTGCTGTTACAATAGCCGTTTTCACGATGGATTATTTTGCGCGAAATGTTTTCAAACATTTTTAAATGTTTAAAAAGTTTTAGTAGTAGCCGTTTTCACGATGGACTAATTTGCGAGATAATTTTTTTTTAACCCTCGCCTTACGGGACCGTAGGGCGAGGGTAAGAACATTTATCGCAAATTAGTCCATCGTGAAAACGGCTACTACTAAAACATTTTAAAACATTTCGAGCAAAATAATCCATCGTGAAAACGGCTATTATCTACATATAAACCAGTTTTTTTTTCGAAACGCTAGAGATAGATTCTGCTTGAAAAAGTGGAAGCAATAAATTTAATTCATATAAATTTGATTTGTGCAAGTTATTATCAATAATGCCGGCTGGTATTTGCGAGACCGGATATTTTCCCGACACAAAACACCTCACATCACTGAAGTGCGGTAATATTGGATGCATGCTGCGTATCCTGGCCGTGCCATTCGCTCACAACTTTACATTACAAAATACTCCCAATAGAAAATTAAACACGTCCAAGTCGGCAATCCATCTCAATCCAACCAAAGCCGGAAAGTTTCTCAGTCTAACCCAAGTCGGCAATCCATCACAGTCTAACCCAAGTCAGGAATTTGTACCTGGAACACCGCGCGATCTGACCGTACCTTGCTCTCTGGCAACTCCTGCCGCCGTCTGTGCTCACATTCTCACACCGCACGCCGCCGCTCTCACCCTCCGCCGCCCAACGTCGCGGCCGACTGGCGGATCGTCGACAACGACACCTGAGCCGCGCAGCGCCCCCGCGGGTCACGTGATCTGCGGTGGCCGACGATAGCCCTGGGCTACGGCAGACGATAGCCCCGGGCTACGGTCGTCGATATCCCCGATGATAGCCCCGGGCTACGGCCGACGATAGCCCCGTGCTATGGCCGACGATTGCCCCGGGCTATGGCCGACGATACCCCCGGGCTATGGCCGACGATAGCCCCGGGCTATGGCCGACGATTGCCCCGGGCTATTGGCCGAACGATTGCCGGCGGCTATGGCCGACGATAGCCGCAGGCTATGACCGACGATAAGCCCCGCTTATGGCCGATTGATAGCCCGGGCTATGGCTGACCGATAGCCCCGGGGCTATGGGCCCGACGATTGCCCCGGGCTATGGCCGACGATAGCCCCGGGCTATGGCCGACGATAGCCCCGGGCTATGGCCGACGATTAGCCCCGGGCTATGGACCGACGATAGCCCCGGGCTATGGTCGACGATAGCCCCGGGCTATGGCCGACGATAGCCCTGTGCTATGGCCGACGATAGCCCTGGGCTAAGGCAGACGATAGCCCCGGGCTATGGCCGACGATAGCCCTGTGCTATGGCCGACGATAGCCCTGTGCTATGGCCGACGATAGCCCCGGGCTATGGCCGACGATAGCCCCGGGCTGCAGCGCCGTGGGCGGTCACGTGATTGCCGGCCTGAGGGCACGCGACCGGGCAGTGCGGGAGTTACACTGGCCACTTTCGGAACAACGCGGCCTTATACAATGGTCTTTGATTATGTTACTCACAACAAATAAGGGATATTTTTCTTTTCCACAAAAATGAAGTTAACATTTTAAATCGGCAGACGAGATCAAAATATCTTTCTAGTATCTTTCTATCTTTCTAACTTTGTATCTACTAGTAGAGATTTATTTTTAATTGGGTCTGCAGTACAGGAATATTGTTATCTTTACACTCCGCTGAGATGCAAAGATAAAAAGGTGTGATGCTCTTTCAACTATAAAGTAAAATAATGTGTTACCTTTGCATCCCTCTGAGATAAGGTCACGTGAGTTTCGACGAAAAATCAAGTAGGTACTGAACTGAACTTGACTGAATCAAACTCTACTTAGTCAAACTATATACAAACCATCAAACTATATACAAAATAATGTCCCCTCGTGGAGAAAGGAAATATTTTCCGCGCGTGTTCCAGACAAACCTCGCTCTATCATCGCTCATTTTTTCAGTCACACACTTGAAAAAAATATCCTTATCTTCCACTCGGAGCCATGAAGAATCCTCTGTAAGTTGATTATATTTTGCATATGAACATTCCTATTTCCTACCGACAGGGGTGGAACTTTATATCTCTTGGGGAGGGTCCAACCCCCTCCCAATGATTTCAAATTTTAACATTAAGCCTATGGCGTTGTATGGTAGGAACTGACTTAAAATTTATAAAATTAACATTAGGGCCCCCCGAGCGATTTCATAAAGTTCCGCTTGTGCCTACCGAAATACATTCAAGTTAAGTTAGCGAGTTCAAGTTAGCGATCCACGCTTATAACGGTCGGTACTCACAAGAACTTGACAACGAATTCACTATCCAAACTAAATTAGCCTGCCTACGCATTGTTATTCATCGAGAAGGCATATAATATGTTTCTCGCGAGTATGTATCAAACTTCAATGAACAACCAACAAACGTTTTAAAAGTGCATTGAAGTAAGCAGTAAATCTTGACCCCAGACGACGGCCTATTTACTATAGATTTCAGACTGCGTGAGACCACGTTTTTTACGATTTTTGTTTAACTCTCGTGGCGTTGGGATCTCCAGCCGAACGCGCGGTGCTGGGGATAAATCTTACCCCCCCCCGTATCTTCCAAACCAATGACTACAGCGAGATTCGCAAGGCGGCGATCAAATGCTATCAATAGGATGAATTTAATGCATACCCGAAATTCTTAAAATAAGGTCACATCTCAGGTCACTGTCAGGTCAAAGGTCACAATTGAGATATTTGAGTTTTAGGACTATACTTTCCATCCAAAGCCTTATTTTGAGACTGTTATCGCCCAAAGCGCTCTCAAATGTATACTGCACCTCCCGCATTAAGTAAACGTGAAATTGTAAGCAAAAGTCAAGGTCAAGATCAGGTCACAAAAGGTCACTGTCGGCAATATGTCTACGAAAGTCATGCGACACATGTATAAGGTTTTTTACACGTATAACTCGATGTAGCACGATTTTACAACCGATTACCACCAAAGGCTAAAGTCAGGTCTATTTTAAAGTTAAATTTTGTTAAAGTAATGGTATAATTAAACATCGAATGCTCTAACCAGTTTTGTGTCATTAAAAAACAGTGATGAGATTTATTTGTCGTGTATCTAGTTCATAAAAGTTAACAACGTAATTAAAAAATGCGTCATTCATAGTTATAAATTGGGAACTATTAACCAGTCAAAAACAAAAGTATTGCTTTCAAATATCGTTCATACTTAGTTCTCTCAAATACAATCTGCTTTTTTCATATCTTTAGAATTTATACTTTTTATATAATTTTTTGAAAAAAAATTTGGGGGGGGGATTTCAAGCTGGTGTCGAAAACCAAGAATTTCAAAAATCCAAGATAGCCATTTGGAAAACAATGTCATTTTCTGTCCTTTTTTACACTTGCTTCATTCTTCGATTTACTATGCTTTTGCAAATATTTATCGTTTTCTGCCCAAAATGGAATGACATGACGTCATAACAACGTCATTATCTCTCAAAGGACAACATCATTAAAAAATTGTAAGAAGCAGCATAAAGTCCGTAAAATTTGGCGTATCTATCTGTCATCGTTTTCAAGATATTGAGAAAACCCGGGAGGGGTAAAATTTACCCCCAGCGCCGTGCGGGTTAAGGAATGGCCGAATTTGATCACAATTTTCGTGCAGTCAATTTCAGTCCTTGCGCCAATTTTTGTAAATATTGTCTGTAAGCAAACAATGAGAACTTATGGTACTTGTCATTGAATCGTAACGTTAAAATCTTCTCAGTAAACCCATTCCTACAGTAGAGGCTACCGTGACATAGTTTGTGACCTCAACAGCACGAGACAGTTAAGCTCCGCCCCCTCAGTGGCGTGCAGGGACGTGGATCCAGGGGGGGGGGGGGCAATCCGGCCATGCCCCCCCCCCCCATACCCAAAGCGAAAATGGTGAGGCCAACATATCGTCCCCCCCCCCCAAAGGATGTCAGTGAATACCCACATTATTCAATACGGACTGATTTGGTACTATCTGGTATTAACATGGGGAATCTGGTACTCGAGGAAAGATAACAATTTATCGTTAAAATAGCTTTGAAGCAGTCCAAATCCAGCTATTCGCAACACAAAACTGAAAAAACGCGCCGCTTCACGGCATCACACAAGTTTTGCAATTGCTTACACAATTTAAGAAAACAGGAAAATTTATTTAGTTAAAAGGAGTCTGCCTACTCACGTTGGTCATGTGGAGTTGTTGACAATAGTCTGTAGAACATATTTTTCTGAATTTAGCCATGTACTTCATTTCCCCAGATTCACTTTAGTTGCTGAGATATTCCAAAGTCACCAATCACATTCCGACGAAACTTAATTATCGATATTCGCTAGAGAGCTCTCGCCACTAGAAGCATTGCTATTAAATTACAACGCTAGCATAAATTGTTAGCGCTGGCCAATAGAAAACAACTCTGAGCACTGCAAGCAGCTGCCGAACAGAGCCTCGATAACTATAAACAAACCCATAAATTGTTTCTTATGGGTTTGTTTATCGTCTTTGATGCGCCATTGTAGGTAAGATCTTCGTTACTCTGTTGATGGTGGCGAGCGTTTATGAGTTTTGAAACAAAACAAATGCAAAACAGAATATTAGTAAAAATTCAACTAAAGGAGCACCAGACGTGAATTATACCGTAACCAATGATCAAACCAATAGCTTCTTACTGTAATAAAAATATATTTCACATTTCAAAAGAGTAGGCACACTCCCTTTAAGTGTCTGGCAGAGGCTCCCCTTGACGGTAATTCCTGGCCCCAGGGCCACTTCATGCAACATTAACCCGCGCACTGCAGGGGGTTCGCGCCGAACACGAACTGCAGGGGGGTTGATTTCCGCCCCCGTGATATCTCCAAAAATTACGCAAAGGACGACAAGAAAAAAACGGCATTGATAGCTCATAGGCAAGCTCATCGAAAAGTATCTCAGTATTTTCTTGGATCAGGTCAAAATTGCAGGTCACCAGTGGTCACCAAAGCGTTCAGATTTTCCGGTTTCTTTTAGGACTCTTTTCCAGAAACCCCCGATTATCTCGGAAACTATGATAGCTAGGAGCAAACGATTAGAAAAGTAATCGATAGCTATTGAAATTTGCAATGGCATGTACGTTCCTCAAAATTGATTTCAGATCAATAGTTCAG
>VOPJ01001772.1:0-37105 GCA_014673585.1 Semibalanus balanoides | reverse complement strand
TATAGTTAGTTGAATTTTGGGATCTACTAAGTTAAGTTGGTGAAGCCTTTCTTTAAAGTCCATGGTTTGTGGTGCTACTACAAGAATGTCATCAACATACCGAACCCAAAGTACTTTTTTATGTATTTATTTATTTATTTATTTTTATTTATTTATTTATTTATTTATTTATTTATTTATTTATTTATTTATCACCAACAGGTCAATTAACCCACTTATAGGTAATAATAGGTCAATTAACCCACTAATCCCATTATGTTCTGATAATGATGCTTTTCTAGCCATTCCATGTACAAACATGCAGCGACCGGGCTCAGAGGAGATCCCATGGCAAGTCCACTATGTTGAATATACTCATCCGAGTTGAGTTATAAGCTAATTTCATTTTTTTATCTTTCTGTTCATTGGTGGGCATGGGTATCCATCAGTGCATAGGGGAGGTACAGACGGTGAACAGGGGGGATTCAACCAGTGAATAGAGGACTTTCACCATGAATAGGTGTGCGTGGGGGTTTTTTTCTGCTGATGCTCACTTGATGCTGTTGACAATCCATTGAATTACTCGACACTTGACAATCCTGTGACACTCGACAATAATAACACAACCAACTCTGAATGCTGTAACGAGAAGTTGGTCCTCATTGGAACGTGGATGATTCCCTTGGCCCTGTGCCGTAGAGCCCTTCGTGAGTTAATCAGCCTACCAGTATATCTTCTGCATTCACTGTCGAAAAGATAAGGTTTTCCGAAAGGAAGATTCCCCCAGTGAATATTTGCTCAGTATTGGGCACCAACCCTTTTCACTGGTGGGCATACAACATATTGAAAATTAAAACAAATTTGAGGGAAAAAATAAATGGCTGTTGCAAACTATGACATCTACATCATTCAATGGACATTGCAAAAGGTGTCAGTAAAGTAATTTAATCAATTATACAAATATAACGTTTCTGGAAAGCAAAAAAACACTTATAAAAAACAAACGGAAAACACAAAATTTCACTTTTTGTATCCTGACAGAATTAAATGAGAGCAAGCCGATTGCTGTTCACACTAACCCGCGCGGCGTAGGGGTCTCAGCCGAACGCGCGGCGGTAGGGGGGTAAAATATTACCCTCTTATCTTCCGACGCAATGACCGAGCGAGACCGCCGCAAGCGGCGATCGACAGCTTTTAATGAAATGAATCGAAGTGCATACCCGAAATTGTTCATTAGGTCAAATGTCAGTCACGCGTCAGGTACAATGGAAAAGTTCCAGTTAATTGAGTTAATCGGCTCATACTTTCAATACAGATCCTTGAAATTAAGAATATCATGCACATAAAGCTCTCAAAGGTGTAATACATCCTTGCATTAAGTAAAAAGTGAATTTGCATGCAAAGGTCAAGGTCAAGGTCAGGTCACAAAAGTGCACTGTCACGAAGAGTCCAATATAAAGTATGTGACACATTTTTTAGGGGTATTTTGTACGTAAAAATTCGTATAGCACACAGCCATTCTTACAACTTGACCCCATAAAAGGTCAACAGGTCATCTAAGGTCAAACATGAAACTTGACTAATATGAATAAAACACATGCAGTTTCTAGGTCAGTGTTGTGTCTCATAAACACAAAAAATGACATTTTTATATCTGTATCAGTCAAAAAAATCTGCAAAAACCGTAATTTTGAAAAATGACCTCATTTCCTACTTATGCTGTGAAAGCAATCAGTCACTGAAAATGCAGATATTACTTTGAAATTCGGTTTGGGTAATTTATTACACTTGATTACTACAATATTCCACGGTTTTTTTAATACCTTGAGAACACAAAATTGGCGGGGAATTTCTGAAAAAATCAAGTTTTTGGATTTTGACAGGTCAAAACCCAAAATTTTGGAAATCCGAAATTGCCATTTGTGAAAATTAAATTTCCTTTCTCATACAGTTTTGGGTTTGCAATTTGCCTTAAAGTTATGTTTTCTATCGATGCATCAAACAGTAATGTTTACTTAACCAAAAATGGCAATGACTGACGTCCAACACGTCAGTTATACTCCCAAAGTTCTAAAAAAAAAAAAAAAAATGGGAGACGCAAATTGATGCTGTATAAGGTACTGAAACTATTGATGTCCGTTTATCTCTTACGTTTTCAGTTATTGCGAAAATCCGGGAGGGGGTAATATTTACCCCCCCCCCTACGCCGCGCGGGTTAAACTCCATCGCTTAGTGGTCAGCTACACCCACCGACATCGATTTAAATTACCACATTTCTAAAAAGGCTGGAGGGGCACCTGTTCACTGAAGGCACCAGGTTCGCTGGAGGGCACTCTCCCCTACATGTCGCCAAAGCGGTGGCTCCCCGGAAATGACGACGCAATTTGTTTTGTAAATTTGTTGTGGTCCACGCGCAGATGTAAGTGAATGTCAGTCTTTTTAAGAATACAAACGGGGTTTGATCGGCTTGATCCGGTAAATTTTGATTCGTTTGTTTTAATCGTAATATTTGCAACCATTCGATTTACCCTGTCGATATCATATCGCAGATGTCAATTCGTGACATTTTTGGTCTCCCGGACCAGATCTAGCCGAACTTACATACTTTATTATTAACGTAAAGATGAGTAACGTGTTCGACCTTCACTTTTCTGTGTGTGATTCCAGAGCAGACGATATGAAGCACGATACGATATGAAGCAGACAGAGGTAAAAAATTATGCCGGAATCTGTATGCTTCCCTGGGAAGATATAAGCACTTCTGCTCCGGAACATATTCTGGAGAACATGGCTTCCTTTCTCGACCTCGTCCTTTTTAATCGGCTACTCATCTTGTTTGCCGAATTGAGCTGAACAGACGCAGATTCGCATTAAGAAAAGGTGTATGCCACGTTCGTCGTTCAGTTGAACAGATGCCGACTCGCATATAGCGACTATAGTCGTTATTTGAAAGCACGGATTACTTATTTGTCCGTATCCGTTGGTGAACGCTCCATAAAGAAAACATTTTGTTGCAAGTTAATACAAAACTTTGTCGGGGAAATCACAGTTTATGATACCTGTCTCAATTAAACCGCTCTTATTCTATGAAACAGCTCATATTGATTTGGCTCCGAAAAGAGTCGGAAGCTTTTCCAATGTCGACTTACATAGCGGCGTGTTAAGACGCACTCACTCTCCCATTTGAACGTCCGTGAGCGTGCCGTGTATGCTTCTGTCTTAGAAAGGTAACCATTCTTAGTACTCACACACACTCAATGATGGGTGTCGCTGAAAATACTTTAAGCCCAATCAGACAATATTTTGTTGCCAGTTACATTAATTCCTATGCATGAATGATTTAGATCCATTTGTCCTTTACACGTTGTGAAGGGTAGAGACTGTTCTTCCTTAGGCGCCCACTCGCCGCCGGGGCGGGTGGGCGCCTAGGGAAGTGCCTAGGGAAACAAGGAAGGACCACACGGTCCAGCGTCGCCCGCCGGGGGGAGGGGCCGAAGGACAGGCCTTAACAGCCAATCAGTCCTAACACCACCCCACCTCCGACCGCTCCATTCATAGCACACGCCTTTCCTCGGCGGGCGCGGGTGGGCTTATCTTTCGAAGATGGCGGCCGGCCACAACCGGGCGGCTCGGGCCGGGATACTGTGGGTGCCTCCCCCTGGACCAGACCTGGAGCGGAGCCGCAGGAGCAGCGGTAGACAAGAGGCGCCACCACTCCGCGTTCCTCGGGACGCCCGTGGCGGGTGGGCTGACAGCGGCACCCGCGGCTGGCAGCAGCCGTCTCGCCGGGGCGGCGGGGCGGGGTACGGCCGGCGTGTCTCGCCGGTCCGGCGCCCCGGCAACAGCGGCGTCCGCTCTGACCGGGGCCCGCGGACCCGACCGGACCCGCGGCTGACACGGACGGGTCCGGACGAGGCTACGCACATCGGGGACGCGCCAGGTATCGTCCGTGTTGGTCGTGTGGGGGCGCCGGACATATGAAGCGACACTGCCCAAACGAGTGGGCGGGCAGGCGCGCTTGGCAGGACTTGTTTCCCTGCCAGTAACAAGGGCTTCAATCAACGGTTATGTAGTCGTTGATTGTTTGCTTGACTCGGGTAGCCAGAAAAGTTTGATTGATAGCAGAGTGATGCAGGTTATTGGCTCCTCACGTTAATCTTCGCCAATTACAAAGCTGATTTCTGTTCGTCTGGTCACCCGTTGAGGGCCCTTGGTACGTGCCGTCTGCCCGTAAAGATCGTGACGGATGGAGAGGATCACGAGGTGGATTTCGTTTTCACAGTTCTTGAAGATTTGTCACATGATTGTATTTTTGGTTGGGACTTTATGCAGGCGCATCACGTTGTGTAGGATTGCTCTGATGTGGCGGGACAGTTAAAAGTTAGAATAAAGAAACCAGTCCGATTACCACCCATGTCTATCTCGTGCCTTTCTGTGCGTATCGATAAAGAACTGTCTGTAGACTCTGACTATGTGCTGACCGGACAACGCTCCGATCAGGTTGAAATTACTGATACACTCATCAGGCCGTTCTCGCCTCACGAGATCCCGTTGTACGTTAGGAACCGCTCAGATAGATTTATAACGCTGCACAGACGTGACGTGATCGGTTACCTGCAGCCTGCAGACGGCGCAGACATAACTGACGCTCCACCACGCGACACTGACACAGACGAGACTGACGCGAACCCGCGAGACAACCGATGCTATCCGCCAGCGATAGTCGGTTTCTCGGCCAGAATTCTGACGATATCCTGTCTCAGTTCGAGATAGGGGACCAGATCAAGGGGGCCAATCGGGACAAAGTGGCGAAGCTGCTGCAATCCTTCCCAGAGGTGTCTTTCAAATAGTTTTACTTAGACATAGGCTGGTTACACCGCGGGGAGAAGCGGATCTGGAGCTCGAAGCCCGGGGCGAAGCCCTCAGTTTTGTCAAACCCCTACCCTGTGCCTGGGCGGCGAAGGAAAAATACTCGAACAGCAGTTTAGAAGAATTACAAGCAGCGGTATAATTGCCGAAAGAGAGCCCGTGGATGGTGAATAGTCCGGTGATTCTGAAATCTCTAAGGGCACGCCGGATAAGACTCTAATAGGGCAGTCGAATCCAGGATCGGGATAGAGTGACAATAAAGAACAGGTTCTTTATTGTCCAATAAAATTTTGTCCTGTCCTAAGATCGATGACTTCCTATATTCACTGCAGGTTGGCAAATTGCGAGTTCTTGTGGATATCAAACAGCATTTTGGAATTTTGAAACTTTCTCGAGGAATCTCAGAAAAATGTGCGCCTTTTATGCGCAGGTAAGAGCTGGGAACCTACACGACTTCCCATGGGCTTGCTTTCCAAAGTAGTTTTCATCTGCATGTGTGATGCACCGCGTGCTGGGTGACTCCGGCGTGACGGTATACGCCGACGACGTCTTAAACCTGTGATGAGAAATACCCTGGATTGGCACTCTCTGTCGGCGCCTTTGATGTAGGAGACCATGGCGGCCACCTAGCGGTCGAAGCACGAAGATTCGACATACAGCTGAGAGCTCCCGCCAACCACATCAAGCCGAACACGTCTTCCTCGTTATCTTCCGATCTAATAACTGCAGCGTGATGCGTAAGGCGGCAATAGAAAGCTCTCCATGAGACGAATCAGAAGCATACGAGAAATATTCGAATAAGGTAACATGTCAGGTCACAGCCAGGGCAAGGGTAAAAAAAGTTTTTTAGTTGATGACTCATATTTTTCGCGTCCAAAGCCTTAGATTGAAATCTTTTCACACAAATTGCTCTCCAAGGGATGATTAACAAATCTACCTCAAGTGTATGGTATAGAACAATAGGTATTCAGGCATTGTTGGATCCCATATTGGAAACGGCATTACACAATTCCATATTATTAAATAAACAATGAATGTAGAAACCAACGGCAACGCCCACCATAATGATACCTTACGCTTGCCAAGGATTAAATATATACCAATATTTTATATGCGTCCAAAAACATTACTGTATCTGCAGAGGGAAAAAGCACCTGGAAAGCACATTCCGCGCATTCCGACGGCTATTTAAAGGGAATGTTTCAACATTAACATAAGATGTGAGTTGAGAGATGCGCCAAGTTTGGTTGGATTTCCATTGAAATTAAATATTGTAGAAGCTTAAAAACCACCCACAGAGGTCTAATCGAAGTACATTTGAGATTGGTTTTGACATCTGCAAAAAATAAAGCCGTCTAGTGTTAAGGGTAGCCGCTTTAAAGCCGATCGTGTCATCCCTTTTTATCAATGTTGATAAAGTAAGACTTGTTTTACATTATGGCTATACATTAAGCCATACACTAGTCGATACATATTGGCAGCGTATTCTTTTTTTCGTCCAAAAAATGCCTTTCATATGACGGTCATCAGCCCAAATAACTAAAGACTTAGTTTATCATGAAATTAAGCACATGGTTTGTGAGAAAACAAATGTCAGAAATCGTGTTCGGCAGCAATTTACTTCATATTTTGTCACCAACAAGCGGCGTACATTGGACAACTTTCAGAGAAGGAAACATTACCTTTAACATAAACACAACCGGTCTCCTGTTGTCGTTTGGCCGGTCACATTTGTCGCTGAGTGGCCAATCCAGGGTATTTCTCATCCATGGTCTTACTGACGAGCCCGGACGTGGGGAGCCACCTGAAGCTGCTGCACACCGTCCTCGACAGACTCCGTCGGGCATGCCTCAAACTATCTCCCAGGAAATGCCGCATCGGCTTGAGAAAGTTGTCTTATCTGGGGCACGAGATCACGTGCCCCAGGCGTCGCAATCGACGACGATCGTATCCGCTGCATACAGGAGTTAA
Organism: Semibalanus balanoides; assembly: GCA_014673585.1. Taxonomy (NCBI): domain Eukaryota; kingdom Metazoa; phylum Arthropoda; class Thecostraca; order Balanomorpha; family Balanidae; genus Semibalanus; species Semibalanus balanoides. Next base: position 30,286 of record VOPJ01001772.1, on the reverse strand, counting down.
AACCCCCCGCCACTGTGAAAGAGGCAAAGCGGATCTACGTTTTTTGCGTGGTTTAAGAAGTTTATTCCTTCATTTTCCAGCGTTTCAGCCCCTCTAATATGGTTGGCCAACGCGGATACATTCTACTGGGACGCAGAACCAGAGCACGCGTTCAACTCCTTACGCAAAAGCCTGCTGTATGGTCGAGTGCTAGCATATCCCACACGGGGTGACAGGTTTGTGCTCTACACAGATAGCAGCACGGTGGGGTCCGGAAACAGGTTGCTCTGTCAGATCCAACGGGGAAGAGGAGAGAGTCACGCCTTCAATGGCATGAGCAGGCAATATAGTAAGGCGCAATCCAAATGGACCATCTATGAACTGGAATTATTCAGCTTCATCACTGGGCTTAATAAATTTTTACAAGTATTTGGCTGACGCAGATTTTACCTGGGTGTGCGACTGCAAGAGCGCACTTAAAATTATCCAGAAACAATGATGAGAGAATCCCGGCGCATTATTCGTTGGCGAGCATTCGTCAGTCAATTCAGTTATAAGCGCTGAGCAATCGACCGGCGGCTCCATATGCAGCATAGTGGACATGTTTTCAGGATCCCGGAAGCGCCAGTCTGGGACTGGATCGGATGAACTACGCTGACACGGTCAGCACGTCCGCTCAACCGGGGTCCCCCCTGTGCGTGGTGACGTCACCGTGAGATCCCAAGCACCAGTCTGGGACTGGGTCGGGTGACTGCGCTGACACGGTCAGCACGCTGTCCACGCAGGGTGGTGACGTCACCGCTCTTGGCCGAGGACCGTCAGGTCACACCGGCTCGGGTTCAGGCGAGGCGGCGACAGGGGTGGTGACTGGTTCGGACCCGGCACGCGTCAGCCGGCCGCGGCTGCAGAGGCGCGCCCTGTCGTGCGAGCAGTCGGACCACCGCGAGATCGGAAGCCGGCGACTAGGTGCCTGGTGCATTTGGAGTGCCGGCCGGGCGTGCCCAGTCGCGTGCATGTGACGGTCCTGCCGTGACGGATGGACAGCACCACTCCGACAGACCAAAGCCACGGGCGGCGGCAGGGATGGTGGCTAGGGCGGAGCCCGACGCGCGTCGGCCGGCCGCAGCTGCCGGGACGCACCCCGACGTACCGCGCATGCGGCCGGACCGCCGCGAGAATCGAGCGGCGGACTAGGGCAACGCTGGTAACCTTTGGGTGCCGGGGCCGGGCATGCCAGTCGGCGTGCATGTGACGGCGCTGTCGTGACAGATGGACCAGCAACTGTGACAGAACCAAGCCCGCCGCCTGAGGCCACCGTCGCAGAGTACAGCTGATTGTGGGGCAAAGCGGTGCGAGGCCAGCGCGCACCGGTCTGGTGCAGGCGGGGAACGGAAGCGTCACGACACCGTACCGGACAAACAGCGGCACTCTGACAGCTCACAGGCAGGCCAGGCTGACAGTGGATCGAGTGCCGAGATCCATATGATCGCCGGTGTGGATTTGACCAAGCTGTCATTGGATCAAAACTCCATAATTTGGTACCAAAAGCACGACAAAGACTGTCGCGCCCTCGTGCACCATCTAAAGTATCGGAAATGGCCAAAATTTTGTTCACCAGCCTTGAAGAGGCAGGACATCGACAAATTCGCCTTGAGAAATGACATCCTCTGCTACAAAGAAAATCAAGGGGCGGGGTGGAAAGCGTCTGGCCCCGGGTCAAGAAGATTCGAAATCCTATATGCCAAATCAATGACCCCTCACCACGGCATTGCGGATCTGAACAAATTGTTATGAGAAAGTTTTCGCGGTACAATTTGGTACGTAGGAACTTCAAACGAGACTGTAACAATCTACGTTGACAGCTGCAAATCGTTTGCGAGCCAGCGGAAAGACGAGACCGTGGGCCCCCGGGCCCCGCCTCGCTAACCCCAGGAGCCGTGAATGAGCCTGGGAGGTTTCTGGTTAAGACGTAGTTACACATGGCCAATAGCCGTCTGACAGGTAACTCTCTCGTACTCACCTGCGTGGATAAATTCACTGGCTTCCTATCCTATTACCAACTACAATCAGGCTCAGCAGATAACTTGGTCGAAGCCCTGACGACCCATTTTCTCACATTCGGCCCGCCCCTGCGCGTCGAAGACGGATGCCCGGTTAGACGCACATCGTCATTTGCCGAATTCGATTTATGAACATGGGGAGTTTATTTTTTTATGTGTTTGGTTATGTTCTAATTATGAATAAAAAAAAAATTCAAAAATTCGAAAATTTATCCAACCGGGTTTTTGTGATTGTGTAAACGCCTGCAAACGCCGTTTCGGCGTTGCAGTCTCCCATTGTTAACGTATTGGTGTTATCGTCCAGTTTAACACTTTCTGATATTGCTATTGTTTTTCTTCATTTTACGGATTGGAAAAGAGCAGTGAGGTGACTTGAAAGAGTACGTTTGAGTTGAATTCGGGTGCACAGGAGTATAGACAATGTTATTTGGCAGTCGCATGGGTTACANAGTTAAACACTTCTGATATTGCTATTGTTTTTCTTCATTTTACGGATCGGAAAAGAGCAGTGGGTGACTTAAAAAGTACGTTTGAGTTGAATTCGGGTGCACAGGAGTTAAGAAAGTGTTATTTGGCAGTCGCATGGGTTACAATAACGCTTTAATGGTTCACTGTAATGAAAATGGCATGGCAGTCGCATGGGTTACAATAACGCTTTAATGGTTCACTCATCACTGTAATGAAAATGGCATGGCAGTTGCATGTAATACAATAACAAATACTTTAAACAGAATAAAGGAGGCCACAGGATCACAGGATGTGACAGATTATACATCCGGCAGATTTGGGGATGGTCCTTCTTTGATTTCATCGCGCCTGCAGTCAGGGCTCCGTGAGCCGTTCCCTCGCGCCGATGAAAATCCGTCCCTTCTTTCGATGTCCGAAGACAGTTCTGAGAGGTGCTGTACCTCCTTCACTACAGCGTTCGCGCACTTTGGCGTGTCTAGGCCGTGCCTACCTGCATGGGACCGCACTTCATTCCCTGATTTGGTGATCAGTGATTGTGCTGTTAAGTACCGGCTCGTTGTAGTTCTGTTCCCAGTGCGTATCGGGCCAATCAACCATAGCAGGTGGTAAACAACGGCCAATCTCTTTCGTCGCCTCTGGGTGAGCCGTCAAGATCTTAAGCGACAAAATGCAAAACAAAATTGAATATGATCTGTGAGTGCATCATTGGCGGGTACTATCTCCGATGATTCGAGCACAAGATGCGCGACCACTGGCTGCAGGGTGCATCGCACACATCGCCCTGAAACAGATGCAGTACATTCAACGATAGAGCCAGACAGTAGCATCGCTAGTGTACCCGCAAATGAAGTCCACCGCCTGGTGGGCCACTCGGACTGCTGCTCCAAGCTCTTTTTCTGCAGTCGAGAACGAAAGGATCGGGCAATTCGCCGTTGCATAAGGATTGGAGGTTGCGGCGCAAAGGCACAGCGAGAAGCGAGGCGAGTGCGGAGGTTGCAGATCGACAAATCAGGAAATGAAGTGCGGTCCCATGCAGGTAGGCAAAGTTACCAGTACAACGGCCAAATTGGCGAACATCTGTTGAGGAGGTCACAGCACCTCTCAAGACTGTCTCGAACACGAAAGAAGGGACGGCATTCATTCGGCGCGAGAGACCGGCTCCACGGAGCCCTGACTGCAGGCGCGATGAAATCAAAGAAGGACCATGCCCAAATCTGCCGGATGTATAATCTGTCAACACTCTTGTGATCTGTGGCTCCTTTTTTCTGTTAAAGTATTTTTATTGTATCCCAATGCTGACTGCCCCATGCCCATTTTCATTACAGTGAACCATTAAGCGTTATTGTATACCAATGCGACTGCAAATAATATTTCTTATTTTACTCCTGTGCACGCCGAATTCAACTCAAAACGAGTCCTTTAAGGGAACTTCCCACCTGAAAAAAATGTGTCAAATGTACGTCGTTGTGTGGGTGCCAAATATGAAGTGAATTCTAGCCGAACAGCGATTATAACATTTGTTTCTCACAAACAGTACCATTTTTTAAAAATAATCAGTTTTAATATTTGGGCTAATGACGTCATATGAACGATTTTTTGGGGAAAAAAAAACCTTACGTTGCCCTTAAAGTAGACTAGTGTATGGCTATATCGTATGGCCAAAGTAAAACAAGTCGACTGTAATCAAGCATTGTAAGAAAGACTACACATCGGCTCAGGGCCACCATTTAAATACATTGGGGAACTGGGTATGTTACAGATGTCAAAACCAAACTCGAATTTCTCTGTGACTCGACCTCAGTGGTTGTTTTAACTTCAAGAGATTTATTCAAGAGTCAAGAGATTTATCATACCTGAAAATAAGCTCTAAGACCGACTGGGGGCCGTTTCATACCTGCAATAATGCTGTGTGCCCTTTTCAGCTCGAGGGCATTTTGACGTCAAATGTGCCCCCTACGGGGAAAAAGTCCTGGATCCGCACCTGCAGACGCTGCTTACTGCAGTTTTCGGATGAAACACACACACCAGAGGGTATTCTAAGAACGATTATAAGATAATAAGCGGGTCCAGGTAGGGTAAAAGAGGGGTAAACAATGTGAAATTAAAGGGAATATAGCACCTTGGGAAAAGTATCTAGAATAATGAAGAAAAGTGCCCTGATAACGGTTCTGGCATTAATTTTGCGATAAAGGGCGAAATTTGTAGTTATTTGAAAAATGGTAATATTTTTACATTTGACGTCACAACAATCTTGCGTCATCGAAGCGAGTTGTGACGCCAAAAGTAGGTATCGAACGGTAAAACTCGCCTCTTGAATTAGACGCGTAAAAACGTAAACAACTTCGTTCGCCGGTTCCCCCGACTCGCGAGTAACATTGGAAGCCATTACAAATGTGTAAAAGTTTGCACTATGGTTCTGTAAGAGTGTTGTTCATCAGTGGAGAATCGTTTCCTTAGTTGGAGTGGCCAAAGGATATTATATTGCTATTTCTTATATTTGCATTGCCTGACAAGAATCAAGATGCTCCAGAACATTTTCATTACACAAAAATGAAATGTTTTGAGTGAACAGCCTATTGACAATATAGCTTGTGTAAACCAGCAGAAAGTCCATAGCTTGTGTGGACAAGCAGAAAGTCTTTAGCTTGTGTGGACAAGGGTGAACAGTTAATCGCTTGTGTCGACGAGCGGAAATAAAAATATTTTGTGTGGACGACAGGAGTGGAAAATCTATAGCTTGTGTGAACAAGAGCGCAAATTATATTTGCTCGTGTGGACATGCGCGGATAGTCTATAGCTTGTGTGGACAAGAGCGGAAAGTCAATATTTTGTGTGGACAAGAGCGTAAAAGTCTATGCTTGGTTTACAAGAGCGGAAAGTCTATAGCTTGTGTGGACAAATGAGCGAAAAGTCTATAGCTGTGTGGAACAGAATCGCAAAGTCTATTAGGCTTGTGTGGACAAGAGCGGATAGCCTATAGCTTGTGTGACAAGAGCAGAAAGTCATATTTTGGGTGGTGACAAGTAGGCGTAAAGTACTATTAGATTGTGTTACAAGAGTGGAAGTCCAGTTAGCTTGTGTGACAAGAGCGTAAAGTCAATATTTTGTGTGGACAGGAGCGTGAAGTCTATAGCTTGTGTGTACAAGAGCGGAGTCTTTAGCTTGTGTGGACAAGAGCGTAAAGTCAATATTTTGTGTGGGCAGGAGCGTGAAGTCTATAGCTTGTGTGTACAAGAGCGGAGTCTATAGCTTGTGTGGATTAGAGCGGAAAGTCTATATCAGTGTTGGTGTGGCATTAACCACTCCTGCCATGCTACATTCTCCACCCGTGGTGGCGTTGAAGTGTTGTTACATGCACACATACCCATAAATGTAACTTATGCATAAAATAAATGTGATCTACCTACCAAAAAATTTGCTTATAGCTATGTCTTCAGCGGTTGTGTAATATAGTTGAATGTAAAATTAATTGTTTATTGCACATTGATGCCAGTAAATATTTGCACCACCGGTATAAGGCCACCCTATCAACAGTTGGGCCTTTTGAAGACGAGTGTATGCATTATTTTCAATGGGAAATCAAATGAAAATCAATGAAGTTGTGCAGTGCAAATGTTTTTTGGGAAACCGACCTTGCCTACCCTTTAAAAAAATATCCCAATTTGCTGATATATCGCCTTATGGGCCCAATCTATCTCACACGACGCTCTGCGTCACGATGCTGATATATCGCATGAACACTGATTAGCCACCCATCAACACATTCAAGTATCTTTTGGCAATTTGAATGTGAAATCAGTTTACAATTGGCAAAGATAATTACTTTAAACTGTTACCACAACTTATAATTAAGCTGTTACCACACCTTATAAACTTAAACTGGAGGACCAAACTTAACAGTTAAGCTGAATTAAGATTGTTGAATATAAATTTGTACATGCTTTTTTACAAGTTTGAAATTCAAGTTACATTTTATAATGTGCATCTGGGTTTGTTAAGGCTTTTACAGGAAAAAAACACGATCGTTAATCATTGTTGTATGTTGTATTGCTTTCTTTGTTTCTGACATTTTGCTACAATTCATTGCAAGTTTTTTTTAAGTGTTCATAAAGATGCTCTAATTTTAGAGCTTTAACATGGATGTCTATGGCAGGCTCTGACGTCATCGGCGCTATTTATTCCCCTACAGCGTCCCCAACTGATATTGGAGAACAATGCATGAACGATGCCCATACAAAATTCGAAGCAATATCTATATTTGTGACTGTGGACGGTTCAAATAGCGAAAACGAAGTGCGGTGGAAATCACAGTGGAGTACCTACTTATGACGTATGCGAAACGTCAAGAAATTTGTCATTTTAAAATATGCCCAAATATGCCCAACGGTTTTCGCGTTGAAGCTCAGCAACTAGGTCGTTTTGGAAGGAATATTTTCATATTTAGAGGTTTCTCAGTACACCCGACAATCTGGCTATCTCAGTTAAAAACTAATGTTAAAGGTGCTATATTCCCTTTCAGTTGCAAATCAAAGATAATCTGTTGACTGGTTAGTATCATAATAGCAGAAAATAAACTAAATAACCCTCGCCCTACGGGTGGTCCTAAAACGATCCCAATAAGGTTCTTCTTGTATAACTTTGTACACATGCAGCGCATTTTGCTGAAATTTTCGGTAGCTGAGTTTACAACATTTATACGTATGCTTTACAATTTTAAGTGTATGCGACTATTAGATAGGGACCTTTCTTGAAGTTCTTTTCAGATCACAATGGGTTATTCACCTTACCAAAAAGGTCACCAGTAAACCTTAGATACTAAATTTATCAATATGCCTATTTGGATTCTCCTTATGATAGGCAACATCTTACCATTTACGGTATTTTACGGTGCTCTATGTCTCTTTGTTCTGAAGTTATATTAAGCGCTTTGCTTATATAACTTGTGTGCGTGATTGATATCGTAGGTCATTCAGCATATCTGGCAGGCTATCTAAGGTCATTCAGCATAACTGGCAGGCTATCTTAGGTCATTCAGCATAACTGGCAGGTAGCCCATTCACCTAAACCCTAAAAACCGGACACTGTTAGATTCCGCTCATGACTGGCAGCGTGCTGGTTCTTGTCGCATTTCTCTATGTTGCTTTGTTTGAGAAGGAATAACAGATGCCAGTTTCCTTTTATGTTATAGCGCGCCGGTCAGGGCCGACAAGGCGGAACACGATCCCCGCCTATGGCGAGCCGTGTTAAAGGCGAAATTAATTAGTGTCGCTCTCGTCCAGTTTTGGAAATGCTAGAAAAATAAAGGCTTATGGGGTGAACACAACATTTAACAACATAAAAAAATGAGTAACTTTGTTATATTGCTTGGTAGCAGCTTGCCTGCGGTAAGTATTTCATTTATTCGGCCCACTTTTTCACAAACCTTACACCGCTTATGTAAAAAATATGTTTTATAACAGTTTTGGCTGATATCACAATAACAAACCAAATCTTGTATCCATAAAAGCCAACACAAAATGTTTTTTTACATCTTTACTACACTTTAATATATAACGACCTTCAAACGCATATTATTTTTTTGTTTTTCGATTTCCAATAGTCCCCGTCAGTCCATATTACAATGGCCATTCAATATCTATTAATCATCATTGTTGCGTTTAAATCGGTTGTGACACATCAAAGCTGTGTTGGATAATAAAATAAATATTATTTTTGTAGTTCCCCTCCGTTGCCTCCCTGTTTTTTATTTAGAAATACAAATATTGTTGGGGGAATCGGATACCGTCTTAAATTGAAACAAAAACAAACAGGTGGATCTCCAACTATTTAGGGGCCGAATCCACCCACCCCTGTCACGAGAAGAGGTAGCCAGGAGCCTGCCACTAAAAGGGTTTAAATCACAGTTCTCCTCCGCCTCAAATTCTACTGCACACCTGGCCAGCCAAATTTCTACTGTCACCACTATCACCGAAATCCACCACGCAGCCACGAAATGCACCACGTCGGCCACAAAACCCACCACGGCAGCCAATAAACCCCCCACGGCCTCCTTACCTCATTCGTCTTCCACCACATCTTGGCCTGCCACATGCTGCCACATGCTGCCACATGCTGACACATGCTGCCGCGGCCTGACACATGCTGCCTCGAGAACTCAAAACCTCATCTCTGACCGAAACATCTCCATCTGCATCATGTCCTTCTCCGGCTCTGTGGTTTACACTTCGGACACGACCGCGTGTCGACGGCAGCTGCAGCCGGTCAGCGAAGCAGGTCACCAGCTGGCGACCGCAGGCGATGCCGGACAGTCTGACAGTCGGAGGGTCACAGAAACAGCGTCAAACAGATGGTGCGCAGATGCAGCGCCGAACAGAAGGCCGCCGTCTGTGTCGGAATGCAGGGAAGTCGGGAACGGGAGCTGCTCGCCAGACGCGGGGTACATCTGTCAGGATGGGAAGACGAGAGGCAATAGTGTCCCTGTTGTCTGCAGAGCGATGCATGCTTACCTCTACCTATACTGTCTCCGGTCAGTCTGTTGTCCGAGATAGCGCACACCAGAATTGAAAGCACTGTAAATTATTAAAGAGATCNATCAGACACCAATAAGGTCTAGTCTAAAAACGACCAGATAAGCAGACGAGCCCATGCTCCGAAACTGCAAGATCGATCTGGCTATATTTTTACCATTCCATCCAGCGTGGTCCAAAACAGTGCCCTTGTGGGTTTAAAACAGATTGGTCCACTTTAAGTGGACAAAATTGGACCAACCGTTACAGTACAAATTTACAGACAAGCCCATATTTCGAGACTACGGGACCGAGCTGCGTGTTTTCTTCACCATTCGACCCGGCGTAGTCCAAAACGGTGCCGTTGTGGAATTTATACAGATTAATCTGTATAAATTCCATAACTTACATTTTGGTACTACATTTACATTTTGGTATTTGTCTTTAATTTGGTACTCTAAGTGAACCAAATTGAACTAACCGTTATTAAGTACGAATTTGGAGACGAACCCATGCTCTGCAACAGTTTTGGATGGTTTTGGTCCAATTTGGTCCACTTGGAGTGGACCAATGTGTATATAATCGAAAACGGCATCACTATGGACCAAGCCCGATCGAATGGTGAAGATATGTCCCAGATCGGTCCCATAGTCTCGGAGCATGGGCTCGTCATTAACAGTTTGTGATGGTTTTGGTCCTATTTGGTCCACTTCGTGTGGGCCAATCTGTATAAAATCCCAAAACAGCACCGTTTTGGACCACGCCGGAACAAATGATGAAGAAATCACGCAGATCAAGTCCATAATCTCGGAGCATGGGCTCGTCTGCAACGGTTATAGATGGTTATAGTCCAATTTGGTTCACTAAAAGTGGACCAATCTGTATACAATCCAATAAAGCACCGTTTTGGATCACGCCGGATCGAATGGTGAAAAAAATACGCAGATCGGTCACATAGTCTCGGAGCAAGGGCTCGTCTGCAAATTCGTACTAAAACGGTTGGTCCAATATGATCCACTTAAAGTTGACCAATCTGTATAAAACCCAAGACGACACCGTTTTGGACCACGCCGGATCGACAAGGGAAAAATCAGCCAGATCGGCCCAATAGTCTCGAAGCATGGGCTTGTCTGCAACGGTTTGCGATGGTTTTGGTCCAATTTGGTCCATTAAAAGTAGACAAAACTGTATAAAACCCAAGACGGCACCGTTTTGGACGGTGGACCACGCCAGATCGAAAAGTGAAGTCAGCCAGATCGGTCCCATAGACTCAAAGCATGGGCTCGTCTGCAACGGTTTTTGATGGTTTTGGTCCATTTTGAGTGGACCGATCTGTATAAAATCCAATACAGCACCATTTAGGACCACGCCGGATTGAATGGTGAACGAAACATGCAGATTGGTCCCATAGTCTCGGAGCATGGGCTCGTCTGCAACGTTTGTTGATGGTTTTGGTCCAATGTAGTCCACCTAGAGTAATCCAAAACGGCACCGTTTTGGACCACGCCAGATAGAGTGGTGAACAATCATGCAGATCGGTCACATACGTCTTGGAGCATGGGCTCATCTGCAATTGTTTCGATGGTTATGGTCCAATTTGGTCCACTTAGAAAGAACCAATCTGTACAATATCCCGAACAGCACCATTTAGGATTACGTCAAATTGAATGGTGAAGAAATCAAGAAGATCGGTCCCATAGTCTCGAAGCATGGGCTCGACTGCAAATTTGTACTAAAACAGTTGGTCCACTCAAAGTGGACCAATCTGTATAAAACTCATAACGTCACCGTTTTGGATCATGCCGGATCTAATGGGAAAAAATCAGCCAGATCAGTCCAGTAGTTTCGGAGCATGGGCTCGCCCGCTAATCTGGGGTAATCTGGTCGGTTGTTTACACCCTCCCCAATGAGCACAATAAAATGCAGGACATACAAGATCAGATGAAAAAACAGCATCATCCCTCCAAGGTCAATGGAAATGTTCAAGTCAAAATCCCAGTCGTGCGTTATTGCTATGAAACAGTGCAGGGACATCAACGACAACGTGGATGATGGAACGTGAAACGTCGATGCAATCGAAAATGTGGCCAGCCCAAGACACATGACCAGTTTTAGGCTTCAGCCTCCAAGAGTATCTCAAATAGTCAAATTGCAAATGGTAAAATAGCAATGCTAATTAATATTTACCATGATACAATTTTTATACACGATGTTCCACCAACACAGCACAATTCACGACGATTCATTGCAGCACTGACTTCCGGTGACTGTCCGTCTTCTGCTGGGAAGGCGATGACCTCGAATCAGCTGAGCACATAATCGATTTTCGGTGCTGTATATTCCCTTTCTCTCGTAATATATATCTTAACCAAAATTGCATCTTAATTTCTATGATATAAATGTGCATTTATGTCAAATTTCATAAAATATTTTCACAGATATAGTCAGTAAATATAAACAAGATTAGCACTTTTTGTAGCTCTTGATAATATGGGACAGACGCATTCATGACGCATCAGCTTTGAAATAGACGCAAAAAATGGCTTCGTGACTTTTTGTGTACAGCTGAGGCCTTGGTTATTTTCGTTATTTTGTTGTCTGTGGTGAAGTGCGCTGGGCTGCGGCTGAATTCGCTGAAATTCCTTGTTGAAGTCCAAAGCCGTAGATTCTGTCGAAGTCTGAATAGCAATAGTGTGGTTTTTAGGAATTAAGGATTTGAATTTTTATATAATTTTCTTTGATTTGTTGGGTAAGTTGAGATGACTGTAAGTGTGCGTTTCTTTCATTCCTAATTTAACCTTGTTGATGTATTTTGGTGGTAGAGTAAAATAATATTGTTAGGATTTTTGTTTTTTGGAAGAAAACGATACTGGAAAGTAAATATTCTGGCTGAATGTCTGTCCCACCTTTGTTTATTAGTTCATCCCTATAATATACATACAATTACTTTCAAATTGATAGATAATATCACATTTAGTAACTATGGATGTTTTCCCAAAGTCATTTTACACTATAACTAACTCTAACTTCAATCATTAATATCTCACCTCTTTTTTATCTCACTGTTCGCCAAATTTAGTTTACGCAACAGCTGACGCTTAATATGACAAGTTACTGTGTTCACTGTGGTCCAGCTTTGACGTTGCGTGACTTGTTAACGCCATACAAGTTTTGTCTACAAGAAGTTTTGTGGGGTGAAGTTTTGGGTCAAACACTCGGACTCCCCCTAGCGTTTTTAGATGTTTCAAAACTTTACTATTTCATCTGACTAAGTGATTATTTAGGACATTCTGCATGATTCTAGACCACTATTCTTGTATTCTCATACCTTACCAATTTTCTAACCGGGGAGAGTTATCACCGCCTTTTATTTTAACCACGCGAGCGCCATTGTCGTCATCCTCTGCCATCAAGGTCGTGACTATGTGTCAAACTGTCAACAACTTCCAGTCGTACCGAATCTATGAGAGGACATTCTCTAGAGATTTTATGTCAAAATCTCTTTTTTTCTCGACCAAATTTCCAGAAGAAAATTTAGGGATTTTAATAGGTTATTCCGATAATTATAGGAAAATAAATAACTCTAGAGCCACTTTCCGTACAATATAACAAAAGCAAAAATAACATAACATAACTTAACCTAAAACCTAAACCTAACCTAAACCTAAACCTAATCCTAAGATAATATATAGCCATAAAGCCGATCGAGACGAAAACCTAAGATAATATATTAGCCATTTAGTCGATCGAGACGAAACCTAAGAATAATATATAGCCTAAAGTCGATGTCGAGACGAAACTAAGACGATAATATATAGCCAGGGTAAGTCCGGATGCAAGACGAAACCTTAAGAGATAATATATAGCCAATTAAGCGGATCGAGACGAAACCTAAGATAATATATAGCCCAATTAAGGTACGATCGAGAACGAAACCTAAGATAGATATAGCCATTAAGTCCGATTCGAGACTAAAACCCTAAGATAATATATAGCCATAAGCTCCCGATCGAGTACGAAACCTAAGATAATATATAGCATTAAAGTCTGTCTGATCGAGACGATACACTCTAAGGATAATATATAGCCATTAAGTATGATCGAGACGAAACCTAAGATAATATATAAGCCATTTAAGTCCGACGAGACGTAAACCTAAATAATATTTAGCCATAAAGTCTTGATCAAGGACGAAACCTAAATTAATATATGGCGTACAGTCCGATCAATAAAAATAAAATTTGTGTACGGCTGGTGTTCGCTGAGCGGAAATATCGTCATGTCGTAAAAAAAAGCGTTCTGGAATTTAAAAAAAATGTGGCAAGAAGGCGTCTGGGAAATAACAAAAAACATGATTGCTTGCCTAAACCTTGCTTACAGCTGTTGCGTAAACAAAGTTTTTAGCGCGGGAGAGGCACGGTTTGTTGAAGCGTGATAAAATTAATTAATTGAAATAAAATTAGTTATAGTGTATAAAAATGTCTTAGGAACCATCGTTACTTACTAAATCGTGACAGTCTGCATCGAATGGTGGGTATATTATAGGGATTAACTAATAACTAGGGTAGGGAGTCCGAGTGTATAGCCAAGTTTTGCCTATGAGAGGGTCTGGGGAGGGCGAAGCCCCTCTGATAAGTTATACAGTGCAGCTTTCAACGTGAGCGGAGTATTCTTAATGTTGGTCCCTGCAACCACCATTGCTGTAAAGGTTGGTCAGGTTCAATTATGTAATTGACTTGTTCTAACAATGTTATTGGTGATCCTTATTTTTCCAAGTAGACACACTGGGTTCCTTTGAACCTTCATTACTTCATCTTTATGTGATTCAATATTCTTAGGTAGAAGTATATATATATATTCTTAAAAGCATAACAGGCACAGAATAGTGTCAAGGAAGATGTGTAGTGACCAATTAGTTACAAATAGTTATGTTTTGTAGCATCTAAAATGTTTGTTTATTTCGCATAAGCATTGTGTTTGTTTATTTCACACTTTTCAGCAGTCAGCAACTACATTTTGTTTAATAAACAAATGTAAGCAGATCAGTAGGGCAAGTTTTCTCCTGAACTTGGTTAAAAGGTGTGAATATTGGTTAATGGGCTATACACTCGGACTCCCCTACCCTAGTTATTAGTTAATCCCTATAATATACCCACCATTTCCCCGATGCAGAATGTCAACATAGTAAGACCAGATGGTTCCCTAAACATTTTTCACTTATACTAATTTTAATTCAAATAATAATTTTCTCACCCTTCACCGTGCCTCCCGTCGCGGGGCTAAACTTTGTTTACGCAAACAGCCTGTAACCAAGGTTGGCAGCATCATGTTTTTTTGGTTATTCCAGACGCCTTCTTTGCCACATGTTTTTTTTTTATTCCCAGACGCTTTTTTAACCACATGGACGATATTTCCGCCTACAGCGTCGCCAATTTTATTTTTATCATCGGACTTAGCCATTATATTATTTACGGTTTTCGTCTTGATCGGACTTTATGGCATATATATTATCTAGGTTTCGTCTCGATGCGGGACATTAATGGCTATATATTATCTTAGGTTTCGTCTCGATCGGACTTTATGGCTATATATTATCTTAGGTTTTCGTCTCGATCGGACTTTACGGCTATATATTATCTTAGGTTTCGTCTCGATCGGACTTTATGGCTATATATTATCTTAGGTTTCGTCTCGATCGGACTTAATGGCGTATTATTATATCTTAGGTTCGTTCTCGATTCCGACTTAATGGCTATATATTATCTTAGGTTTCGTCTCGATCGGACTTAATGGCTATATATTATCTTAGGTATCGTCTCGATCGGAACTTTATGGCTATATATTATCTTAGGTTTTGTTTTGATCGGACTTAATGGCTATATATTATCTTAGGTTTCGTCTCGATCGTACTTAATGGCTATATATTATCTTAGGCTTCGTCTCGATCGGACTTATGGCTATAATTATTCTTAGTTAGGTTTATGTGTAGGTTAGGTTAATTATGTTATGTTATGTTACGTTTATTGTTATGTTATGTTATGTTTTGTTATTGTTATGTTATGTATGTTTTTGTTATGTTATATGTACGGAAAGTGCTCTTCTAGAGTTATATTTATTTTCTAAATAATTATCGGAAAAACCTAATTTAAAAAATCCCTAGAATTTTTCTTCTGGAATTTGTCGAGAAAAAAAAAAAAGCAGATTTGACATTAAAATGCTTCTAGAAACTGGTCAAATCTCTAGATTGCGTAGCACACTGGCAGTTGTTGACAGTTGACCACAGACCGTGAACTTGCATAGAGATGGACGACCAAAATTGGGCCGCTCGCTGCTGACCCCACGGGTTAAAATAAACGGGCGTGATAAACCTCTTCCCCGAGGACAGGTGTTAGGAAATGTAATAAGAGTTACAAGATAGTGTCTAGAAACATGCAGAATGTTCCCAAATAATTCAAACTTAGTGATGAAATAGTAAAGTTTTGAAACATCTAAAAACGCTAGGGGGAGTCCGAGTGTTTGACCGGTTAAAGGTCAATTGGGTGTGAGTTTATGTGGTAACTGGTATGTGATATGTTTCTTCATTGGCCACCTTCAGGCTTCATGTGAACTTTTTGCTGTTAACTCATATCAGTCTCATTCATGCCTAGTTTTTCTGCTCATTGCTTACATTTGTGTTATTAGGCACTACATAACCTCTGTGGTTGCAGAACCCTAAAAAATCCATCTTTTCTTTATGTGGATGGTGTGTAACATTCTTGAGTCCTGATTGAATAATCCAACCATTAGCTTGTAAAGGCTCTTCAGAATAAACTAGTGTGTTTTGTTTAATTCAGAGTAATGGTCCACTTGATAAATGCAGCAATAGTGATATGAAAACTACACAGTACACATCTATAAGAAACATATGGTGATATGATAAATTTAACAATGTCATCAATGATCTAGGTTCCTCTTTATCCTCCTGGTGGCTAGTACCAGAGTCTTGGTTCATTCACTTCATAGCCACTCACTTTATGACTAATAACTACTGTCTTCCTGGCATGTAAAGATCATTGAGAGATTCTCTCTGGAGTCGTGGCCATTGAGCCAAACATCCGTCTCTCCCTGCCACCTTACCTATCATCAGTTGAAGACTCCATAATGGTGATACAGGTTAGCATATGTCAGCCCAATGAGAGGTCCTCTCAGCTGGATACTGCTCCTCCTGGAGGTGCAGTATCCAGCTGCGCTGCACACGTGTATTACAACACGGCAGAACTGTGAAAACATACTGCCTTGCTGAATAGACGTATTGCAGCTTAAACTCATCCAATTCAAGAGCCCTGATACAGCATGCAGCATGTATAAGGAGAAGTATCGATTTATCGAAGCATACCAACGTTTGGCAACTTTTGCACGCCAACTTGACTGCCAACTGTTATCTGCCTGCAGGTGTGGACACTGCTGCCTATCAATCATGGCCGAGCTGGAGTTCAGTCCATTAACGGCGTCCTGTTACCGCTCTCTCATCGACAAACTGTACGACAAGAGGAAGGTCGCCGCCGCCGAGATTGAAAAGTAAGAAACCTCACATTGCCAGTACTAGTGGCTGGCTGTGTGTGTCATGGTTTGACTGTGTGTAACTGACCCGTTTTGGCTGTGGCTGTCAGGATGGTGCGGGACTTTGTGACGGCCAACAACACCGCCATGCTGGACCAGCTGCTGGGAGTATTCTGCGCCATGTGTGATTCTCCGAATGCCAACACGGTCAAGGGCGGACTGATGGGAGTCGGAGCGATGGCCGTGGCCATGGGGCAGGTGAGACGCCGCTCCACTGTCTGACCCCCCTCCTCCCGCCATCCCTGCTGCTCCTCTGCACTGCTGCTTCCTTCCCTCTCCTACTCTCTATGTCTCTTGTTGTTCCGGCTTGTCCCCTGTTTCTTCTCTCTGTCCCATCTCCCACCTTTATGTCCTTTAAACTCCCCTCTTCTCCCTGTCCCTCCAACTCCCCTCTTCTACCCGTCCCTCCAAATCCCCTCTTCTCCCTGTCCCTTAAACTCCCCTCTTCTCCCTGTCCCTCCAACTCCCCTCTTCTTCCTGTCCAACCCCTTCTCCTTTTTTTCCACCGCATCTGTTCATTATATGTCGTGTCCTTCCTCGTTGCTTGCCACTGCCAGAATAATTCAGTTGTGCGTTGTTTTGCGATATCTTTTCTCTATTTATTGTCTATGTTGCGTGTTCTTTCTTTATGCCATTATTTCTGCCTTACGAACCTGACTCGGGTAAAGGCTGTGCTGTACAGACTGTCTCAAATGTATCGCACATACTGGCCAGGTTCACACCGGGCGGTACCAGCAAGTTTGAGATCCCCTGGGCCACCGATCCCAACACAGGTCAAGGGTCAGAGGCAGGGGAGAGGAGGGTGAGCTATTTATATCGAAATGGAAGAGAGGGGAGCACAGTTCAACGAGAGAGCAATTAAGCCGGTCGAACTACCGACAACGATTGCAAATATAACAAATACCCAGATAGTACGAGTCTAGATTCAGATTCAGAGTGATAATCAGAAACATCTGGCTGACTTAGATCTACGCGTGATCTGATGTTTGCCCGATTGGGCAATGGGCAGCAAACAAGTATGTGGTGGTTTTGCAGTTATTTTTAATGTGTTCTCGGGACCCACATAACGCTTTTACGAGAAGTCCGCCAGTTGAACTTACCATTATAAACCAGCACATTTCCTTTTGGATATGGGAAGGACCAGAAAACGGATTCTAGCATCCAATAGAGCTGTGACTGGGAAAAAATTCCCAAAGTCTCTCACCAATTCTGAAAACTCATAGGATGTGCATGTCCGTGAAGGGTTGGCGACTCCCGACTTGTTGGCAACGACTTCCGATCTCTTGTAAAGAAAATACTTGTATTGATCAATTAGACCACGAGGACCACAAATCTTGATTGCTTATCTGTTTATATACCACGTATCCTTCGAGGTCAAAACGAAGGAGAACATACAAACTAGCAAAAAGGACAGGATCGGTTTTCTTTATTTTTAGCTCAAACGTATCTCAGGGCAAGGTCTAGCCGCAAACCGAACATCAGTAAAACCAAGGTCCAACTTCAAGGTCAAACTCAAGGTCAAAAGACGGGGAATAGCCAAATGTTACCACTATTTTTTACTAAATTTTTTGCTCAAATCAGGGCAAGGTCGCACATAGTAAATTTGAAAAATCAAAATATTACTTCAAGGGCAAAATAAAGGTCATAGGACGGGGAACAGTTTAAGTGCTAAAAGTTACCGATCAATTTGCTTCATTTTTGGTTCAAATGTAGCTCAGGGCAAGGCAAAAATCAGCATGTAGAAAAACAGCCAAATCAAGGTCCAGCTTAAAGGTAAAACATAAGGTCAAAGGACGAGGAACAGCATAAGAGAAAACGTCAGCGCTCGATTTTCTTCATTTTAGGCTCAACATGTAGTTTAGGGCAAGGTCAGAAAAATAGATGTTTAATTTCAATCTAAAAATGAATGTGAAAGAACGCTGACTTAACATAGCGACCCAGCCACTTATTCAGCGGCGACGACCTCCGATTTATTTAAGAATGACATAAATGGACCTAAATTTTGCTTATTTTTGCCGATTTTTTAAACCCAGCCCTGGGCTATATTTGACCCTTACCAAAATGAAGAAGATCGAGCTGTAACTTTTTGCATTTTTGATGTTTCCCATCATTTGACCTTGATCTTGCCCTTGAAGGAGACGTGCTATATAAAAATAAACACCAGATTCGTGGTATTCGTGGTCTAATGCATCATATATTTCATTTTTAAAGAATTCGGAGATCGTTGCTAAATAAGTTGCGTAGTAAGTCGCGAAATTCGCGGACATGGATTTCGTTTGCTTATGCATTGATAGCTGATTTAAAGCAAACCTTCCTTAGTAAAAACGCTTAGATATTCTTCTATAAAAAGAAATGTGTCAACATTTTGGTGATTTCAGACGGTCTGGGGGGGGAGAGGCCATTTGCCAAAACAGATTAGATCCGCACATTAGTGGGCACGCTGAACAGAGACCTATCAGGGTGCCCAAACCCAAGCCAGCCCAGCCGAAACCCCATAACACTAAGCCAACCAGACCAGACCCATTCAAATTAATAATATTGAGACCTATGCCCATTGGGGCCCATTCAGATAAGGCAGATAATTATTTTCACAAAATTTGAAACTATTACCCTAGCATATTAACTTTCATACTATTAACGAGAAATAATATTAAGCACCGTGTGTTGCTGTTGATTTGGACTTTTCGAACACTTTGCGGTCAACATTATCGTATTGGATCAGACGTAGGATTGGACATGATTTAAAAAAAATACTCCCCTATTACTTACCACGTTTTTATTGTTGTCATATAATTGCCACAGCTATGGTGTCTATATCATTAAAAACATACTTACCTGTTTAAAATCTGGTTGTTCTAGATAAAAATAACGATTTAGCGACATTATTCCCAAAATGCCGATACCCATTGCCTTGCCCACCTAGTAACCCATAAAACGGCAAAAAAAAAACATACCCAAGCAGACAAATCGGAAGAATTGAGTGACATGGACCACCCATGGTGCACCCCGATCGATGTATCCCTGGCACCTGAATGCAAACAACATTCTCACTTGGTGAAGAACATGCATAGCAAGTGGATAATGAGGAGCCAAACGTTCACACAAAACGACAATTAATCATACTGATCATGGTTCACACCAGTATAGTCCTTAACATGAATACTAGTCTCATTTCATTGTCACCTGAGCTGGCTAAAAAAGATCGATCTTCGCCAGTTTCTTTTGGGAAAATGATTGGGTCGCATGTTTCGCAAGGTGGTCCAGTAAGCTGCAGGTCATTTGCCAATTTGTCTGATGGACATGTTAAAATGGATAACTTTTCCTAGAAGTTACAAAGAGGAGCAAAATCTGCATCCTTTGCTTACAGTTTACACTTTCCTCAATGGCTAATTAATCAACGAATGATATTTCAACTTTGGCTGCACTTGGTCTGAACGGATCCGGGAACCGTAATAGCCGCAACATTTACTACAAACATCATGCCACAATCCCACCGTGTCATTTAGGTGGTATGAGGCGAGTCACGTGTCGTGTGATGTAGTTTTCTACCGTATTCTCCCCTTTGCCTCATCGCACCGGCCTGCGGCAGGGGGAGGCACCCACAGTATCCCGGCCCGAGTCGCCCGGTTGTGGCCGGCCGCCATCTTCGAAAGATAAGCTCACCCGCGCCCGCCGAGGAAAGGCGTGTGTTATGAATGGAGCGGTCGAGGCTGGGGTTGGGTTAGGACTATTATGCCTAAGATAAGAGACATTTACCAGTTTCTACCCTTCACAAACGTGTACAAGACAAATGGATCTAAGATCAATTCATGACATAGGAATTAATGTAAACGCCAACAAATCCTTGTTCTCATTGGTCATTAAGTATTTCAGCACACCCACAGTGAGTTGTGTGTACCTAAGAATGGTACCTTTCTAAGACAGAAGCATACACGACACGCTCACGGTACGTTCAAATGGGAATATCGTTTAACACGCCGCTATGTAATGTTACATGAAAAGCTCCGACTCTTTTCGAGCAAATCATATGAGCTGGTTCATAAAATTAAGAGCGGTTAACTAGACAGGTATCATAAAACTGTGATTTCCCCGACACAGTTTTGTATTACCTTGCAACAACATATTTTATTTATGGAGGTTCACCAACGGATACGGACAAAATAAGTAATTCCTGCTCTCAAAATTAGCGACTAGTAGTCGCTATATGCGATCGGCATCTGTTCAACTGAACGGACGAACGTAGGATACACCTTTTCTTAATGGAATCTCGTCTGTCAGCTCAATTCGCATTACCTATCTCATTTAAACCGACAGTAGACATGGCTGTTTTGGCCATATGGGTAGGTATGCATTCTACATCCGGCGTAACACACTCCCGCGAAAAGGCATTACAAATCGACAGTGCACCGTGCACGTCAATTTCTACCGGCGCTCGGTAGTATCCGGTAATAACCCAGTTAATATGTGGTATAAATTGTATTATACAAAGGAAAATTAACGATAAATTTTTCGATTGTAAAGCAGAGAAATGTACATGAATTCATAAAGTTTCAATCGATACCAAAAAATATCTGGGAAAAGCCGTTGTTCCTAGGTTCAATACCCAAACGCACGAAATATTTGGTAATACCAGGTACTTACCGGGCTACAAATAATCCTTCGTGAAAAAACTATGAAATTGGTATTGCAGTTGATGTTTTATTTTTTTGACGTTATTGCGTTTTGAAAAGGTTTCTTGATTTCAAGCTGATTGCCTACCTTAGCTTACAGCTGCTATCTACCAGCAGGACCCAATAGATTTATGCACAGCTGAATAGCGATTAATCTAGAAGGACAAAGTAGGCAAGTTTAGCAATATTTTTCTTACATTTGCGCTTAATTTTATGTTTCGAATACAATTTTATCGGAAAATTTGAAAATTTGCTCCAAGACAGCTCACTCCGATCCAGAGAACCATATAAAAAAAAAATATGAGAAGGAGATAAATATCGGAAAATCGGAGAAGGCTGCCGACTGGGTTAGGTAAGCATTGCCTACCTTGCCTACATGAGAGAACCCCCCTGATGAGATAAATATATGCCACAAACAGTATGTCTGCTGTCGTTTTAAAACAGAAATACCCGAATGAGCTAACAGACGCCGATTCTGCAGAAGAAAAGTGTTATGCCACGTTCGTTCGTTCAGTTGAACAGATGCCGACTCGCATATACGGCTATAAGTTCGCTATTTGAAAGCACGATTTATTATGTTGTCCGTATTCCGTTTGGTAACTCTCCATAAAGAAAATATGTTGCAAGATTAAACAAAAACTTTGTCGGGGAAATCACAGTTATGATACCGTCTCAATTAAACCGCTCTTATTTTTATGAAACCAGCTCATATGATGTTGCTCGAAAAAGAATCGAGCTTTCCAATTGTCAACTTAAACATAGCGGCGTGTTAAACGATATTCCCATTTGAACGTCCGTGAGCGTGCGTGTATGCTTCTGTCTTAGAAAGCTACCATTCTTTTATTTCTTAGGTACACAAAACTCACTGTGGGTGTGCTGAAAATACTTAAGACCCAATCAGACACTATTTCTTGCCGGTTACATTAATTCCTATGCATGAATGATTTAGATCCATTTGTCCTTTACACGTTGTGAAGGTAGAAACCGTTAATCTGCTTATCTTAGCATAATCATTCCATAACACCAACCCCACCTCGACCGCTTCCATTCATAAAACACGCCTTTCCTCGCGGGGCGCGGAATGGGCTTATCTTTTCAGATGGCGGCCGGCCGCAACCGCGCTCAGGCACCCTTGCCCCTTCCATATATATAGTTCAGTGGCCTGCGGTCGCCGCGCCGGCAAGCTATCCCGCGTCACCATAGCTGACTCCTACCTGGGGTGACCCATCTCCTTCCCCAGTCAGGGCCGCTCAAACCATTCCGAGTGGGACGGTACTGCCACCTGCTGAGCTGTGCGATACATTCAAGACAGACTGTACATCTGGCCAGCCTCCACCAAGTGTTTGACATTCCTAAATGATGACGTCACCAAATTCCCGGCCCGTGGCCTTCATCATAAGAGCCAACGGGAAATGCATTTTTTCGGGATGATCTCCTGAAGACCCTACTGGGAAAATGTTGGCTTGCCTTATCTTTATGGATTCGTGGAGATGTGCAGATTCCAGAAAACGGGTCAGTTTGGTCATATAGTCAGATTTAAAAATCATCGGTCCTACAGCATTAGTGCACTCTTGGCCGTATATAGTACACCCATTAAAGTAGTGTTTTTTTTACACGGGTTTTCAAAAATAAATTTGCTCTCATGCTGCCCCGGTTCCATTGCCGATTCTAAGCAAATGTCATTGTTTTAATTTTCTCAGTTTCGATCAATTAGTGCCGTTTCAGCCGTGCACCTTTTTTACGCTGCGCCTCCCATAACCAGTGTGTTCCAGCGCCGGCCGCCAGATGGCAATAACGGATGCAATCTAGGGAATGCTGGCTATCCTTTTGAATCTGCATTTTAAACCAGCATATTTGGAGGAAAAAATGATTGGAAACATTGGAAACCATGAATGGTGGTGGTTTTTAACTGTCGAGAAGCTCCAGCTTTAAGCACAAAGTATTGCGATGCCGGCTCGACTAGTTTTGTATCGTGGCGATAGGAAAACGCTTAAGTTTTATAGCGGGTATCTCGGCCGAAAATGATGATATTGGGATAGTTATGGATGGTTTCGGTATCTATGAACTCTCTTTTAATTACACGCCTTATTTATTGTACACCACTTGATACACATAGCGCCTCGGTAAATCAATTAATTGATGCACATAAAAAGATAGCTATTTTGACGGTCTCAAACTTTTGTCGGCCGTCAAAAATGTTCATAGGCCGCACATATTTAGAACACATTAAAATAAAAACCTATAAGTGTAAATAAAATGTTTCGAGAACATCAAGATGGGCAAGATTATGTAGAGCCGAGTTATGTGTGGGTTTCCCAACCCATATCGTGTGTTTCGGGTGGCGCGCGACGTTCCGGTCGACCCGATGCACCCGGGTACTGGACCGTGCGTGGCGGTGCGGGGAACATGGACGTCCCCACTGATAAGAGGGGGTATCTGTCAACACATAATACGAAGTGTCGATTTCTAGGTCCCTCTCCACCACCTCGCCTGCCCAGCACCGAATGCCTTGGGTCGCCCGGGACATCGCGCGCCGCCCCAAACTCGCCATATTGCTTAGGAAAAACGTACATTTCTTGGCTCTTCCCAATCTTGCCCATCTAGATGTTATTGAAAATATTGTTTTAAACTTATGGCTTCTAAATATGAGATGTTCTTAATATGTGCAGCATATAAAAAATGACCGGCAAAAGTTTGACACTGTCAGATTAGTCGTCTTTGTATATGCATCAATTTATTGCTTTACCGAGGCCCTATGTGTATCAAGTGGTGTACAATCAATAAGGTGTGTAATTAAAAGAGAGTTCATAGATAACGAAACCATTCATAACTATCCAAATATCATCATTTTCGGCCGAGATACCGGCTATAAAACTTAAGCGTTTTCCTATCGCCACGATACGAAACTAGTCGAGCCGGCATCGCAATACTTTGTGCTTAAAGCTGGAGCTTCCCGACAGTTAAAAACCACCACCATTCATGGTTTCCAATGTTTCCAATCATTTTTTCCTCCAAATATGCGGTTAAAAGTGCATATTTCAAAAGGATAGCCAAGCATTCCCTAGATGCATTACCGTTTATTGCCAGTTGGCGCCGCGCTGGAACACACTGGTTATGGGAGGCGCGCAGCGTAAAAAAGGTGCACGGCTGAAACGGCACTAATCGATCGAAACTGAGAAAAAATGAAACAATGGACATTTGCTTAGAATCCGGCAATAGTACCGGGGCAGTATGAGAGCAATTTTTTTAACACGTAAAAAAACACACTATAACCTATAGGCTTCAGTATCAGTGACGTCATGATCTGCCTAACGTTATGTTCTAGTAGCCTTGCATCTGGCCTCTCATGACAGGCCCAGTAGTGGAGGGAGGCGTGTCACGAGTACGATCCGCCGTCCTGCCCGTACAGCTGACATGCCCTCCTGCTATTACAGCCCAGCGTGGTGCCGTCCCTCCTGCTATTACAGCCCAGCGTGGTGCCGTCCCTCCTGCTATTACAGCTCAGCGTGGTGCCGTCCCTCCTCTATTACAGCCCAGCGTGGTCCGTCCTCCTGGCTATTACAGCCCAGCGTGTGCCGTCCCTCCTTGCTATTACAGGCCCAGGTTGGTGCCGTCCCGCCTGCTATTACAAGCCCAGCTTTGGTGCCGTCCCTCCTGCTATTACAGCCCAGCCGTGGTGCCGCCCTCCTGCTTATTACAGCAGCTCTGGTGCCGTTCCCTCCTCTATACAGCTCAGCGTTTGGTGCCGGTCCCTCCTGCTATTACAGCCCAGCGTGGTGTACCGTCCCTCCTGCTATTACAGCCCCAGCGTTGCCGTCCTCCTGCTATTACAGCCCAGCGTGGTGCCGTCCTCCTGCTATTTACAGCCCAGCGTGTACCGCCCTCCGGCTATTACAGCCCAGCTGGTGCCGTCCCTCCTGCTATTACAGCCAGCGTGGTCGTCCCTCCTTGCTATTACAGCCTTAGCGTGAGTGCCGTCCCTCCTGCTATTACAGCCCAGCGTGGTGCCGTCCCTCCTGCTATTACAGCCCAGCGTGGTACCGTCCCTCCTGCTATTACAGCCCAGCGTGGTGCCGTCCCTCCTGCTATTACAGCCCAGCGTGGTTGCCGTCCCTCCAGCTTTACAGCCCAGCGTGGTGCCGTCCCTCCTGCTATTACGGCCCTTGCGTGGTGCCGTCCCTCCTGCTATTACAGCCCAGGTGGTGCCGTCCCCTCTGCTATTACATCCCAGCTTTGCCGTCCCTCCTGCTATTACAGCCTAACTGGGTGCCGGTTCCCTCCTGCTATTACAGCCCAGCGTGGTTTGCCGTTCCCTCCTGCTATTACAGCCTAGCGTGTGCCGTCCCTTGCATTACAGCCCAGCGTGGGTGGTCCCTCCTGCTAGTAATCCCAGCTTGGTGTGCCGTCCCTCCTGCTATACAGCCTAGCGTGGTTTGCCGTCCCTCCTGCTATTACAGCCCAGCGTGTGCCTCCCTACCTGCTATTTACGCCAGCGTGTTGCCGTCCCTCCGTGCTATTACAGCCCAGACGTGTGCGTCCTCCTGCTATTACAGCTAGCGTGGTGCCGTCCCCTCCTGCTTTTACAGCCCAGCTGGTGCCGTCCTCCTGGCTATGACAGCCCGCGTGGTTGCCGTCCCTCCTATTACAGCCCCGCGTAGTGCCCTCCTCCTGCATTTACAGCCCAGCGTGTGCCGTCTCCTGCTATTACAGCCTAGCGTGGTGCCGTCCCTCCTGCTATTACAGCCCAGCGTGGTGCCGTACGCCGCCGCTATGATCGACACCGTGTTGGCCTGCTTCGTCAAGTCGCACGAGTCCCGCCTACGCTACTACGGCTGCGAAGCGCTCTTCAACGTCTGCAAGTCGGTGAGGAACGCCACCATGCCCAGTTTCAACCGGGTCTGGTGCGCCATGGCGCAGCTGAAGACGGACCCCGACCTGAACGTGCGGTCGGGCGCGGACATGCTGGACCGGCTGCTGAACGACCTGGTGGTGGAGTGTCCCGAGTTCGACCTGCCGGCGCTGATGCCGCACCTCCGCGACCGCGTCTACACTGACGAGCGGATCGTCCGTCAGCTGATTATCAGCTGGCTGGGTCACCTGCACTCACTGCCCGAGCATGACGTGCTGCCGTTCCTGCCGGAGCTGCTGGACGGTCTGTTCCGGATCCTCTCCGACCCGGACGATACGCTGATGACCAGGTGACTGGAGGGGAGGGGTTACTTTACCTGCTGGTGTGGGGACTAACTGTCAGACAACGACATACTTGATGGACTGGTGTGACTGAGGGGGGTACTCCTTCCTGCTGGTGTGGGGACTAACTGTCAGACCAGGACGACATACTGATGACCGGGCACGGTGCGGCGCTTGTTAACCCTTGCACTGTCATGCAGCCTGCAGCTGTTGTCCTGTGGTACCAGTTTGGGAGCTGACCGTCTGTCTGCTCCAGTTGGGGACTTACCAGTCTGTCTGCCTCCAGTTTGGGGGGATGACCAGTCTGTCTGCCCGTTGGGACTGACCAGTCTGTCTGCTCCAGGTTGCGGGACTGACCAAGTCTGTCTGCTTCCAGTTTGGGGAGACCGTCTGTCTGCTCCAGTTTGGGGACTGACCAGTCTGTCTGCTTCCAGTTTGGGACATGACCAGTCGTCTGCTCCAGTTTGTGGGACTGACCAGTCTGTCTGCTGCCAGTTGGGGAGCTGACCAGATCTGTCTGCTCCACCCTGTTGGGGACGACCAATCTGTCTGCTCCAGTTTGGGGACTGACCAGTCTGTCTGCTCCAGTTTGGGGACTGACCAGTCTGTCTCCTCTGTGTTGTCAGCTGTGAGAGTCTGCTGCAGAGGTTTCTGGACGCCATCCACAAGCGGTCGAGCTCTGTGAATTTTGCCGGCATGATCAACGTGCTCATCACACACATCCAGTCTCAGGACACCAACACCCAGGTAGGGCTGCCCCCACCACGCCGCTGAGTCGGTGTTTCGTCAGCTGGCAGGTGGGATTCAATGGACGGCTGTTGTCATGTCGCCACTGGCAGTCTGCGTTGGATTAATGTCATAAATTGACCCTGACGCCGTACGATGACTGCGATCGCACGAGGAAGGCCCAGATCAGGTCTGGCGCCGCGCTGGTGCCGTCGACAGCGCTGGCTGCTGTTTCTCTTGCCATGGTCCGTAATAAACTGGCCTGGTTCTCGATATTGGCAACATGGTGCATTTATCAGAGGTCAGTTCTAGTCAGAAAGTCGGTCTATCTTGTGTCTAATTATGCGCATGGGGAGCAGATTCCTGCAGCACTGAAGACCCGAGGTCTTGGCGTGGGCAGCACCGCCTCTATTCTCCTCTGTATTCTGACCCAACGCTAACCCTAGAGTGAAGCGGGCGGCCTCGTCGTGGTGTAACGACTGGCTTATCACTCAAGAACTCTGAACCCTGCGATCCTAGGTCTAGTTTCTGCGGGACCTGGCCTGCACTAGCGCCATCTGGATCATTAATTTATCGCTGATCTCGATGACTCGCCCCTCCCATAGCCCTTGCAATGGGACGATAGTTCTGATTTGCGGCGTGCTCTCGAAAGAAGAGCTCATTGGGAGAAGTTGAGCAGTCGGATGGCAATTTTTTGCAATTTTGGTGACAATTTGCGTTTTAATAACGGTAATTTCTGTTTCTGTGAACTTCTTGACAAGTACATATCGATATTTGCGTTATTTTACAAGCAAACTGGGTGGGAGAATAAACACTTCACATCGGGGTTGGACTCAAACCGAGCTCCATATTATGTACAGGGAAATAAATAAGCCTTGGGAAAACAGTATGGTAGAATGATGAAAGAAGTCCCTGAGTTACGGTCCTGGCATTCATTTTTGCGAAAAACGTCAGAATTTTTTGTAATTGGAAAAATAGTATATGTTTACATGTGACGTCACCACCAAATATGCGTCACCCAAAGAGAGTTGTGTCGTCACAAGGAGGCATCGAACGGCAAACTTTGCGCCCGCCAGTGACAGTTTGCTTGCCGGCACCGCACGAAATGGGTGGCACCGGTTAGGCGTGAACCGCCGACTGCTGGGTCGAATCCGGCGCTCGCTCGCGCC
Source organism: Semibalanus balanoides (assembly GCA_014673585.1). Classification (NCBI taxonomy): domain Eukaryota; kingdom Metazoa; phylum Arthropoda; class Thecostraca; order Balanomorpha; family Balanidae; genus Semibalanus; species Semibalanus balanoides. The sequence goes on along the minus strand of VOPJ01001772.1, from coordinate 1,919 downwards.
AGGGTAGGGACGTGGGGGCACGCAATAACGTGAACCACTAGTGTAACAGAGCGCCTGACCGACCGTCGGTGGCGTCCGGGGCGGACGCAAGGTAAACTGAAAATACTGGGGACGGTTCAAAAAGCGAAGTGCGGTGGCAATCACAGTGGTAGTAACCTACTGATGACGTATGCGAAACCGTCACGGGACTTTGTGTGAAAGTTGAAATATGACGCACATAATGACGCAACGGTTTTTTGCGTTGAAACTCAGCAACTAGGTCGCTTTGGAGGGATAAATTTCCGGATTTGGGGGTTTCTCAGCACACCATCCGACATCTGGCTATCTCAGTTAAAAACTATGTTTAAAGGTTGCTATATTCCCCTTTTAAGTGTATACAGCCGAGCTCTTAAAGAGTTTTTTTCTCCAGCAAAGAAAACGCAGGTCCCGCCGAGATTTGAACTCGGATCGCAGGATTCAGAGTCCTGAGTGCTAACCGTTACACCACGGGGCCGCCCTGACGGTGATTGTGGTAAAATCGAACCGGAAACCGAGCGACCTGTCGTGGCGCTCGTCCCACCCAGCCCAATCTGCCTGGCTGCGCCTGCGACTGCCGGCTATATACCATGTCGGGCATTAACAGCATGACTGAGACGAAACGCTATCTTCACGCAGCTGCGGAAAGCTGATGCGACAGTCGCTTTTTCATTTATAATTAAGAAAGTTTCTTTCTTTCGCAACGTGACATTGTTTGTAACACTTAACACTTTTAATTTATTGTAATATATTCGCTTTCACTTATAATCTCGCATTCGCCTCACCCAGGTGCGCGAATACTGTGTCCAAGCCTTTGAAGTTGGCCGCACACCAGACTATTGGGCGCGCGAAATCCGCGATATCGCTACGGCTATGATATTCCGCTGCGGAAATTCGCGGCGACATCGCCTGACATCCTGTTCTGCCGGATTCTACTTGTTTGTATCCATTAAAAACAAACAAATACATTGTCGAAATTACCTCGCTTTGCCACCGCTAACGTTCGTCGACTGTTGTGTCACCGATAGTATGATACGTTAGTGTTAAAGGCGACTGAACCGGCTCGCCTGCCCGTGCAGTGGTAAATGGGACGCCGCATAACTTTATAGTTGAGGCGCCCTTAAACCCAAATCATCATCATCATCATCATCATCATCACCGTGCAGTAGTAGGTCTGCGGCAGTCACCTGAGGGAGGTAAAAACAGCTCTACCCGGCGGGACAGGCTACGACGCACTCTGTTATATCACTATCCGAAGAGCGATACCGAGGCGAAATATAGATTTTCTTTCTTGAAGATTAGGACTCCATAAACAAAAGCGCATTACTGGTCAGAAACTACGTCCTTATGACGATAAGCAATGGCTGGTGCGGGCATGTGTGGGCATGGCGCGTGTTTGGCAATAATATGTATGTGTACAATAGGTGTTTTTGTATGTAATAGGTTTATGGATTGTAATAGGTGTAATAGTTTATGTATGTAATGTAATGTTTATGTATGTAATTTATGTAATAGGTTGTCAGACCTCATCGGCGTGGCGAGTTAATAGCATTTCGTGTTCAGGGGATATGTGCTTCGATTCAAGCGTTAGCTTATGCACCGATCCTTTTGCCTTGATGACTGTGTATACTGTGTCAACCCTGTGTTTCATGTCAAGGCAAATCAATATATGATGATGATGATATTACGCCCCTGTGATCAAGTATAATAGAGGGCTCAGAAATAATACAATTATACGGATTCCACGTGGGATATGACTCACGCCTGTTCAATATTTACGTCCTGAAACGAAAACCATCGTAATACTACTTAGTTGCCATTTCCCTGAAGACTCGAGTTTCCAGAATGACCATCAGTCAGGAGAGGAGGGTGGAGGATCGCAGGGATCGCAGGGTCTCGCCTGC
>VOPJ01001771.1:0-43397 GCA_014673585.1 Semibalanus balanoides | reverse complement strand
CGTAATCTACCGATTGACACCAAAAACTCGATATTGGTCTGCAAGGTGGCACTCTCCCTTTAAAATAACATGTAACCTCATAATAAGTAAGGAAAAAATTATATTATGGCCGAAGTTATATTGTCAATCAATAATATAATTTTGGGAATATCACGTAGTATATATAATATATGAGTAAACATTTTGATCGACCTTCTCCTTTAAATAAACAATCTAAAAAGTAAAAATGCACACCTTGCATTTTTCGGTCCTAAATTAAAGGGTTATAGGTGTGATTAGCTTAAAGCTCCAAGAAGCCCTAATGTATAGCCAAATATAAAAAATAGTCCGTCATACGATAGCCGTTTTCATGATGGATTATTGCGCTGAAAATATTCCGAATATTTTTGTGAACTGTTTAATTTTTACTTTTTAGATTGTTTATTTCAAGGAGAAGGTCGATCAAAAAGTTTACTCAGATAATATAATTTCGGCCATAATCTCACTTTTTCCTTACTTATTATGAGGTTACCGGTTATTTTAACTATCATCATCATGACAATTATCAGAGCGTTTGACTGGCGACATGCCCTGGCTAGTCAATCAAGAAGTGGTTCTCAACGGCAAGGGTATGGTTACCCCACAAGCGAAACTTTATTAAATTGCTCAGGGGGCCCTAATGTTAATTTGACAAATTTTAACTCAATTCTTACCATGCAACGCCATAGGCCTAATGTTAAAATTTGAAATCATTGGGGGGGGGGCTCGGGCCCTCCCCAAGAGATATAAAGTTCCACCCCTGGGTTACCCCTTCTGATAACCAGAATTACTTTAACCCCTTCCCCATTGCGCAAACCGAAGATCCCGGCTACAAGCTGTATAGCGGTACAGCATAATTTTAGGCGTTCACTTATAGTGCCATCATCTTTGATCTTGGGACAGGGATATAAGTAAGCGTGTGAGCGGGTGACTTTAGTCTAAGTCTGTGGTTCCCAGTGCATAAAATTGACGACAAAAAATTATAACACAAAGCTGAGCATCAGATACTAGATAGTACCTATTAATATATATTTACTCGTTGTTCGGACAACCTGCTTGATGTACCAGGTGTTATTCGGTCTGCTTAGCCATGGGTGTTTAGGGCATTATTTCCCACCATAAAATATCAACGTAACAAAGTGATGATAAGATTTAAAAAATAACATAAATGAAATGAGCGTTATTTTTGTGTTTCATGCACGAGCGTGCGGGTGCATGACATCAAAACATCCTTGGATAAGCAGACCGAATAACACCTGGTGGACCGAGAAAGTGGTCCGATTATATTTATTATAACGACTTTCTGTCGTTCTCAACAAGCTCGTCTGTGTAAAGGGGCTTTCTTTGGGAATCAATACATTAAAATGGGGTTTGGATGTCCTTTTGGGGAAGAGTAATTACGATCGAGTGGACAATGGATCGGGATAATATATCTGGTTAACAGTGACCTTGTACAAAAGCGTATAGCAAAATATATTGCATTAGTTACAAGCGAACACAGAGGTAATGAACAACTGTATATTTATTTGTCGTTTAAATCACACCATCAGCAGCGACAGGTCTGTTACATTCCACCACACTTTAAATAAACTTTGTTGTTCAACTCAATTTAGTTAATACGCAGTAAACCTTAAATGAGCTTGGCGTAAAGTAAAGCTGGGACCATCGTTCGTGTGGGCTTCACTGTATTACTTATAAAGGGTCTTGTCCAATGCCTGCAGATCATTCCAGCACACGAGTGGGCTAAGCTTCACGTAGGGGAAATTTGCCCGGCGCTCTGTCCAGCAGCGGTGTGTTTCACTGCCTACTCGGTAGTTTGTCTTGTGTTAGCCGTAGGGGAAATTTGCCCGGCCTCTGTCCAGCAGCGGGCTGTTAGCCGTAGGGGAAATTTGCCCGGCGCTCTGTCCAGCAGCGGCGTGTTTCACTGCCTACTCGCCACTCGGTAGTTTGTCTTGTGTTAGCCGGCATGCATTCTGCTCCCCTTTCAACTTAGCTCTTGAGAGGCGCTAAATTGCTATCAGTTTCACTATGTAACTATAACAACTAACTATAGTCAGTTTGTGGTATTCGGGTAGGCGCTACTAGCTCGGCTATCTTCCTGCTTGAATCTCAGAATAAACCCCTTACTAACACAGGTGGTGGCTATCCTTTCCAAGCAAAACATAAATAAAAATACAGGGAGTGATGTGACCTAATGTGACTGAATATCCATCCATATCCTTATTAAACACTCTGGTACTAAAAGGGAATAGTTCACCTTAACCCTCGCCCGGGTGGCGGGTGGATGCCACCCCCTTCGGTTTTTACCAAATAACTCACGTAGCTTGTAACCGATCACAATGAAACTTTCAGTGCCTTATTTTTGAACAATTTGACACATACTTGGAATTTTTTTAACTTCCAGCTTTCATACCTCGTGACCTATAACCTGTTTCTCAAAATCATGTCAGGCGAAACTGGCGTCCCGTAGTATTGATACTTGTTACATGTGCAGTTTCCGAGTGTTTGACGTTCAGGAGCAATTGAAAAGGTGTTTCCAGGTGATAGGTTTGTCTTCTGCTGATATTGTCACCTCGACTGACCTTTTCTGAGGTCAACCGAGGTCACTGATCTCCGATGATCTCATATGGTTTGCTTGTCTTCTGGCCGCTTTTAGGACTGTTTTTGACACTGATTTCAAATATTGTAGCCATTTGACATGATTTTATGTTTCACTGGGTCATTCCCTTCAAAAGGTCAACCAAGGTTACCGACATCAGATGACCTTAAATGACCTTTTTGGAATTTGACAGTTTGTAGGTCATTTTTTGACGCTTATTTGAAATTTGGTGTGTATTAAGCATACTAAGATGTTCCTTTACCATTTTGGCTTGATCAGTATTCAATGTTCATACATTTACGATGTGTGACATTTTGTTTTTTGACATGACCTCAGAGGTCAGCCATTGACCCAGGAACTCAACATCATATACCAATGGCTTCCTCTTGTCACAAGCAACACGCTCGTTTTTTAATCAAAACTCTTGCTCAATTAGAGGCGAAACGCCAAGAGGGGTCGTACCCCCCCCTACCCGGACACGCAGTGATTTCGCCCTACCCGGGCGAGGGTTAACCCGCGCACCGACGGGGGTCTGAGCCAACTTAGAGCCGACGGGGGGCAGAACCCCCCCCAGATATCTCGAAAACTACGCAACGTAGCGAGAAGTGGAAAACGGCGTGTAGGTAGGTCGTGACAAGTACTAGAGAAAAGTACTTCGATTATTTTTGTGATCAGGTCAATATTGAGGTCACCAGCGGTCAAAACAGGTCAAAGTTTTCCCATATTTCGAGTAAATTGAGCATTGCTTCACATAATCCGGGCTAGCTCCAATAATTAAGATAGCTAGGAAGCAATTCCGGAAAAAAAGAAATGCCCTTGAAACGGCTCTTTCTGCAACATTGTTTCCTTCAGATTTGAGAGATTAGGGTCAATAGTTGAGGCTCCAGAGTCCAGAGATCAGCAAAGGTCAAAATGCTTACTTTCATGGAAAACGTTTTTTGCTATTTTGTATTGATAAAAGCTAGAGCAACGATTTTGCCATCATCGAGTTTCCCTCATCACGGCGCATCGAATCATCTATCGTATGACCTAGCTAGGTCAAACTTAAAAAAAAAATCGCCTGACCTGACCTGACCTGAGGTCATGTCAAGGTCACGCCAACTTTTATATAAATCGATGGAGGTCGACAAGAGAAACAGAGTGGTGAAAACCTACCACTCTACCACTCCACTCTACCACCACTCTACCTTATGTAGAAGATGAGTTATTGTACAAAAACCATATGTCTTTGGGCACATTGGATTTGACCTTAAAGAGGTAACGGAAAAAAATGCATTCTTCTGCTTTGCTCCAAAATAGTGATAAGGATGAAAACTGACCATATTTAGTCAGGTTTTGTTCGATTGATGCGCATTTCAATTTTCTCCTATAGACTTATAATGGGAAGTCACAAAACTGGCATGACCTCAGGTCAACGATGTAAAAAATATGAGATGCACGAACTGTAGATATCCATGGCCTTATGACACACTCTGATATTCAAACCATTTGGTTTATCACTGTGGCTTCGGCAAGATGTGAAACTTTCTAACACGTAACTTGAGGTCAGGTCATTTACGTAGCTTGAGGTCAGGTCATTTAATGTGACCTGACAACGTGACCTTGAAAGTTAGGAGATAAAAAATGTCGTCAAGTGTGAGTAATTGATGCCCAAACTGTTTTCCGCTACTTCTGAAAATCCTCTGGGGGCGGATATCCGCCCCCCCCGTCGGTGCGCTGGTTAAAGGGTTTTGAACTGAGATAGCAGATTGGTAGAGCAGATCGAAAAATGGGTTGTAGTGAAAGAATTACCTCTTCTAAAAGGGGCCCACCAGTCCTGTGTCGATGTAACTTACAGTTAGTTAGAAGTTACTCGAAGTTATTACCAGGTGTTGGGCGTCAGTCACGTGACTTTGACACAAGATTTTGCTTGCACTAAAACTGTTGTTAATTATGAAGTGGAATTGTATAAATATATATTTACCACCATAAGAAACTATATCAATTATATACATAAATCAATAACTTTCTTTCAGAAAACTGTCCGGGTAAGCCATGAAAAATAATTAAATCAAAATGATCAGATTAACCATTGTTTTCCCATTGCGGTGAAAACGCGATGGAACCAAAAATGCCTTCGCCACAAACGCACGTTTGCCCTTGGTCACGTAACCGAGCTCCGACGCCATCACCTTATACATATCGCCTTGGTTATTACTGCGTGTTTTGGAATCGCAACCAAGTTAAGGAGATTTAGGATCACTTAGGATTTAGGAAGACAAAAATATAGATATTGTCAGGCAAAAATATGAATATTGCTTATAATTTTTGGGGAGCGTCGTCCATAATCGGTTCTCCAATATTTTCCAGTTTGATGTTTGACCATTTTTTTTTTCACGAAAAAATTATTTTTTCATCACAAAATTACAATTTGAAAATATATTAAGAAACTTAAACATATATTGAAGAACAAAACATGGACGACACCCCTAAAAAGAACTCAAAGCAATATTTCTATTTTTGACTGATACGTCTCCCAAGTACCAGCCTCCTCCTTAACTTGGTTGCTATTCCAAAACACGTGTTATTTCTTCTGCCGAAGTTTCGGGGAAAAGAAACTTTGTCTTCTAAAAAGGGCCCACTAGTCCTGTGTCCAAATTACTTATTGTAGAGATTGTATTCTTCAGCTCAAACCCATTTTCGAACTGCTCTACAAATCTGCCACCTCAATTAAAAAAAAACATGTTAAAGGTTAACAATTCCCTTTAACGTAATCAGGTCACATGGGCATCGAAGGACAATCCTGTCTACTTGCTAATGGGTAGGGAAATAAAAAATGGAAAACAAAAATGTTCGCCAATTATAGCTAAGCATTACTGAACTGGTACGTATATTTTTGTGATCGAGTTTTTAATTACTGCACGAGCGCAGCGTGTGCAGTAGTTTTGAAAAACGTCGATATCACAAATATCTACATGCACATGTTAGAGTTTGGTAAGTATTTTACCATATGTCGGTAGTCCGGTATGCCAGTTTATAATGTGGAAAATTCCACACTCCACGCGCTACGCTAATGTTTTTACATTGCTCGGCATATGGTAATTTGCATAGTCAAACTGTTATTGCAAAATTATTGAGACTTGATATAGAAAGGACAAACACGTCTGGAAAAGGGCCGAAGTGTAATATGCAGATGATTTTTTTTTAAGACCGTGCAAGAATCAGTGCTATCAGTTGTTAGGTCCTGCGTTAAGAAGAAACGGATGTCAAGTCTGATATTTTTAACCATATCATGCTCGGGATTAGTTTCTGTTTTATCATATGCCGAGCAAAGTGAAAAGCATTAGCGCGTGGAGTGTGGTATTTTTCGCATTATGCACTGGTATAACGCACTTGGTGACGTATGGTAAGGGACTTACCAAACTCTGCTGTGTATGAATATATTTGTGATCTCGTCGTTTTTCTTAACTACTGCACTCGCTACGCTCGTGCAGTAATTTCAAAAAACGCCTCGATCCAATATAAAAAATACCAGCATCATTCGGTAATGCTTAATACCAGACTTCTTGCTGAAAAATTAAAGGGAATAGTTCACCTGAAAAAAAAACGAGAAAAAAGCTCAGAAATGATTGAAGGTAGCAAGAAAATTAAGTATCACATTTACCAGTAAGTTAAAGGAAACCTATATTTACGCGGAAAAAAGCAAATTCAAAATGTCAATTAATTGGTGATAATTCATATTTTTTTCCTCAAAGTAATTGCGAAATCAGCTGGCTGAGAAGCAACGCGACGTCATCGATTAGTGAGGACGGCTATACCATGGGTACTGCCCAAGTACTCGTTGAGATGCCGGAAAAATACAAACCGCTTTTGGAAAACGATCACCAGTACTGCTTTAAGTAGGTATTCCACTATCACTATTATCTTCACAGAAGTGTATTTCCCGCCACCGTCGCTCACTGTCCGCCCTGGCGTCCGGTTCGGATTATGTGTCACAAGGTCCATGGCACCGCCGCACGGTCTTAACGTCACTGGCGTACCGGTCTCGCCGGTCGGCTCCTATCCAACTCAGCGGGGCGGGCTGCCCGCGGCGGCCAATCAAACAGCGGCACGCGCGTACTGGTACGAGGTGGGGTTCGGTGAGCGAGGACCAGTGGGGACAGCGATGTGAGGGTTCGGGAGTCAGGCCGCGCTGAACGCCTACGCATTACGCTACAGAACGTTGTTTAGAAATATGTCTTACAAGAAGATTTTAAACATTCAAAATCACTCTGCATAGCATTACCTGGACAAAGTTCATTCTTGCAATAAACAAAGAAATGAGGTACTGAACAGTATGGTTTGTCCAGCACTTACACTTTCCCCAAGTCTTATTCATCTGATGCGTCATAATCATACTGTCAGCTCAGCCAAAAAATCAGCCAATCAGCGATTTGGAGTTACCGGGTATACCCGGGTCCCGACTTTTAGGACTGAATATTACATAATTTAAAGAGGTTTCTTGGAAAATGTGAAAGCGTCACAAGTCATTTTCGAGCATGCGCCCACACAACTGGCTATCTCAACTCCAAACCCTATGTTAAAGGTGAACTATTCCCTTTAAACCACCTGCAAATTCCGAGACGGAGAACCTCATTGCAGGAGTCGTCCAAAATACCATAATTTAATCACACTTGTTTAACATGGGTGAACGGCGGAAAGCCGTTATCATTGGTTGTAATACTCTTTCGCTAAAATGTGATGACAGTGAAACAGAAACTGGCATCATAGACGGCGAAACAGGGAAGGGGATACTGGGGAACCGAACCTTCTTGAATTTGCAAGGAAGCACCCATATAAAAGTACCTCCTTAAATTTGATATGGGCTAAGGTGATTAATTAGGTCTATTATCAAATTTTTGGAAGCACATTGTATAATGTCAGTGAATATCTACCAAAGCGTGATCAATGATCATCTCTTAAACGGTAAATGTTTGCAAAATTGTTGGCATTCAATGATTTCAAGTTTTCACGAAAATTGCAAACGGAAAATGGGAAAAAGGAAAAGACATGAACATTTTTCTTCAGATGGTCATCTCGTACTTGTATTTTGTTTTGTTTTTAACCCTTAAAAATCATAAAAGGCATGCTCATATATTTTTAATCCTGACCGGTACGCAGGGTATCGCAAATGCTTTCGCCGATATCCTTTGCTAATTTAATGGACATTCATCTTCGCCCCGGCGTGTGTTGGCAAGAGCCTGAAGCACGTAAGTAGCATGACGCGAACATATCACAGGATTCCCTGTGACACGTTAACACGTTAATTGTGAAGTTATGTGCGCCGATGACTAAAGCGTCGCTGCACCTTAAGCCTCAATGATCATACATCATCAGCGCGCCTTAGACGCAAATACATTTGTTTTTTGTCGCGTATTATCATTAGGTTGGATTCGTGGTTCGCTGCATTCTAAATTCTGAACAGATCGTGCTGTGATTGAAAACCAAAACACGTAAAAGCAACTCGGTATCAGCATGGTTCGAACCCCACAAACAGACTTAAATACGCCAGATGTTCCGACAGCCTACACCGACTAGCCATGTCCCGGGCCTACGCATGTCATCCGACCATCTGACTGTTACGTCTAAAGAGTCACACCATCTCCCCACGCTTGTCTTGTCACGGGATCTTCCACTTCCTGCGGGAATCGACGTGCGTGCGCGTAAGTCAACGGCCGTTCGCAAAGTTGGTGAAGGGGGGCCCCCCCCGGGGCCCCCGGTTCCTTGCAGGCCTGCCGCAGGGGTTCCGTTTGCTCGCCCGCGACCCCTGTTCACCCTGTGCGTCGGCGGACCTGGTGGGCAGCGGCATTCAGCAAGGTCCCCAACACCTCTGTCCTTCATGTACGCGATGATACTGCAACCTCTGAGCTACGGCCTGGCACTATCGAACAGGCACAGAGACCGCGCACAAGGCAGCTGCGACGTGATGACAGTGGTGGCCAGGAGGTGAAGATTGAAGCTGGCTGGACAGCAAGACCACAACCCTTGGTGCTCTCCCAACGACACGAGGACGCCCGCACCTTCAACACTCAGGTGTGGACGGCGGCAACGGTCAGGGAAGCCGACACCTGCACCTACTTGGAGTCACCCTTTGACCCGGAAGCTCCACTTCGGGGGGCACTGCGTGCGCCTCCGCAGGAAAGTGAAGCCGCGGGTGGCCCAGCTCCGCAAGCTGACGGACGCTCCTGGGTGCGCGAGCCGACAGCGCGGACAGATCGCGAACGGCTAACGTCCCGCGGAGCCCTTGGAGTTACGCGGGCGCGGCTTGGGCTCCCAGGGCGGCGTCTTGAGTCGCATGGTGGGAGCTCCTGGAGCGGAGAGATGCGCGCGTGGGCGCGAGGCCGTGACTGGTGCCCCGTGAGCACTCCCAGGGACCGCTCATTGGCGGAGGCTGGATTGGTCCCCAGTCGGACGCGCCGAGGAGGTGGCTGGCCGCGAGGCTAACTGGGAAACGGGCAGCGTCACAAGCAACCGGACAACCCTCTTCGCGCGTGGTCGCTGAGGCGGTCCACCCGAGAGCTGCTGACCACCACCGGTTGGCGTACGTTCGGAAGCGGTGGCCGCCGAGCGCGCCGGCGTGCGCGGCGGTATCCCGTGGAGGACGTCTCCACCACCACTATCCGCCGTATAGGGTGGACTGTAGCAGGGTGCAGATCCTGGCTGGACCATCGGCGCCGACATCCGGAGGACGGCACCCCGACGGAGTCCTCGGGCGGCGCCGCTGAGAAACACCTGGCGACTCTTACCTGAAGATGCCGTATGCGATTTGGAGCGTACGGGGTCGGCTGATGGTGAGTTGCTGCGGAGGAGGCCGGAAGCCCTTGATTGTCTCCGTCCGGGAGCGGTTGCATTGAGGTCCGGGCGCCGGCCGGCGCGGTTGGTGCAGCAGTACGCGTGCCGAGGCTAGTGGCGGTTCGCCGCGGCCGCTGGAGGGCGGTACAGCGTATTGGGAACGACCGGCGCGAGACCCGGTGGTCATCTGTACGGACTCTCAGGGCTGCGCTTGCCACGGCTGGCGGAGTGGTGCTGGGGCCACAGTTAACGCGCTGGGGGCGACGATATGGCGCCGGCTGTCTGCTACCGCGGCGGAGCGTGGGGCCGGTGTTCCTCAGTGGGTCCGCCCACTAGTTAGTGCCTAACCGGAAACGAGAAGGCGGACGAGCTGGCTAAGGGGGGCCTCCCAGCCATGCCACAGGAAGACGTTCCTGTGGACGTTCGAAGTTCGAACCAGAGCAGTCGGCCGCACACGCCTCTCTGGCCTGCGCCGTTCGTCAGCTGGCCAGACTGCTTTTTCAAGCGGATTATGGGAGGCCGGCTTCCCGAAACCGGTCCTCTCGAACGCGCGAGGACGATGCCGTCAATGTGCACCAGCTGCAGGGCGGGCACTGGAGCCGCTCGCAGAGCTATCTGCATCGCATTCGGCGCGGTCAAACCGGACCCCGGGACGGCCAAGCAGGTGCTGGCGACCTCAAGTGTCCGGCGGCGCTACATGTCAGGTCTGCAGGGGGAGGGCCTGACACGCCGGAGCACGTCCTGCTGAGGTGCCCTGCTGGCGGGCGCGCGTCTCCGCCTATTCGGACGATACATCCGGAGACGAAGCAGCTGAAGAGACGCGGGGCCGTGGGCGGCCTTGGCCCGTGGGGCTACCTTTGAGTCCACGAGACCTTGCGGGTACGTTCGGCCGGTAGCCGACCCTGAGGAGAGCCCAACAACAACAACAACTTAGCATTGATCTTGATGCGCTTGACGTAGCGGGGCACTTGCATATTCAGTCTCCAATGTTGTATCTTCGCTGGATCTCAATAGCTGACCTTTTGACCATCGATAAAAACTGTCCTGACCACCACCCGGGTCGCAGCGCACTCCCTTCCCACACCAACCCGCAGTTCCTCCACTACTCCCCTCCCTCTTCCCAAGTCACGCACCTGTCAGACAGACACTATAGGTATGTATGTACTATGTATGTACCAACCTGCGGTGGGAAACCACCTTCTTCGTATCTATCGAAACTATAGCGCCACGTGGTGACAAGGGAAGCTATTATTTAGCCAGCCCGACTGTACGTACATTGTGCACCATCATCAATACAAATCAGCAAATTGTTTCGTTTAGCCTTTGCCCCGTCCAAAAGATCCATTACCCAAAATAGGGTAATCATCCCTGATTTGGGAATCACTGCAATAGCGCATTACAAAGCCAGAGCAAGCATCCTTTGCATTCAAACAATGAACATTGAGTATTGTCGATCTTGGAGATAAAGATGTCGATAAGCTTGTGTGGAAAACTACCTAGCATTGCGTACCCAGCCCTTAACCGTTTGTTTTGTTGTTGATTTGCGCCATACCGTGGTGGGTTGATTTCAGAATCCGCTGCCGTCGTCCTGGACATGATATCAGCCGAATGTGCACTGGCGAAGCAGTTTCCCGACTTATACACCTACCTGCAGTCTCTCGTAACCGCCGGTGCTGAGGCCAGCGATTCAGTCGAAGCGGCCGACGTTATTCGAGATGCTGAGCCATCGGCAGAATCGGCTGGAGGATTTGACCTCAGTCAACCTGCCAAGCCTCCGACGAAGGGTGGAGCTGCTTCAGGAGGGTTTGACATCAGTCAACCTGCCAAGCGTCCAATGAAGGCTGGAGCTGTCTCAGGAGGATTCGACACTCATAAGTCCAACCACACCCCAAAGAACCTTCCTCATGAAAGGCTGGAGCTTGTCTCTAAGGAGGATTCGACCTCAGTTCAACACTGCCATACAGATCCAATGGAAGGCTGGAGCTGCTTGCAGAAGGATTTTGCATCTCAGTCAACCTGCACAAACCAATCCAAACAGAAAAGGCATTGTACGATTGCTTGCAAGCGAGGATTTATCTCAGCTCAACCTGCCTCAGCCTCCATATGAAGGCTGGAAGCTGATCCTACAAAGCTGAGGAGTGTCGCCTCACGAGTCACCTGTCCAAGTCGCTCTAACTGAAGGCTTAGAGACTGCTCAGGAGAGGATTCGACACTCAGTCAACTTGTCAAGACCTCCAATGAAGCTAGAGGCTGTCTCCAAGTGGTAGGAATTTGATCTCATCAACCTGCCAAACCTCCAACGAAGGCTGTAGATGCTTCAGGAGGATTTTGAATACTCAAGTCAAGACCTTGAGACCAAGCGCCTTCCAAACGAAGGCTCGTGTGGCTTTCAGAGGATTTGAACCTTCAGTCAGGCCTGCCACAAGCGTCTTATAAGGCCCTCCGAGCTTCTTCAGGAGGGTTCGACCTCAGCCGCCTGCAAAACCACAGTCATCAATAAAGGGCTGGGAGGCCTCCTTCAAGGAGGGTTTTGACACCTCGCCAACCTGCCAAACCACAACCAATAAAAGCTGGAGCTTCGTCAGGAGGATTTGACCTTAGCCAGCCTGCTAAGCCACAACCACCAAAGTCAGGAGGATTACACCTGAGCCAGTCCGCCAAAACCCCAGCAAAGATGGGAGGTTCTTCCTCAGGAAACCCTGATCTCGGTCAGCCCACCGAACCACCAACGATGGAGGTGAAAACAACATCGCTACTAAGCGAAAAACAGATTTCTCCAGAGTCTCCACGGGCTCTCGAACAGAGAGCCTCCCCGATAGCTTTCTCAGACGTCCAGACGAGTGAAGACACCACCACTAGCGCTCCGACTATCGTAGGAGAGGACACCAGGAGCGGACGCCAGTTAAGATCTGTCATGACTGTCATAACTGGCAGCCAGAGAAGCACTCGGGACGTGGAATCGGAAGCCGATACAGCTGATGGTGGCGGCGTAGCGAACAACCAGAAGCTTCTGAAGCAGCTGGAATGCCTGCGGCGAAAACTGACCAACGGCGGCGATCGCACCAACATCACCGGATTATCTGCTCCTCTGGGTTAGTAATGAGTTTGAGAAGCATTGTCACTTTTCCATATCAGAGCATTTTGCATAAATTTAACAGCCATGTAACCAAATGCATAGGGTGTTATACCTAAATTAAACCCACTCATCACAATATGGGTATTTTATTGTTATACTTTTTCAATAAAATATACAATAAACGTTGGAAAACTTGAAACACCTCTCCCTCAATCTATCTCACCATCCTCTCATGTGTCTTATTCCCGTCTCTCTTCACATCTTTTCCCCTCTCCGTGCTCGATGCACGCCCTCTCCGTGCTTGCTGCACGCCCCTCCCCGTGCACGGAGACGTGCGCTGACCGCAGCACACCCCATGGCGGTGTAGCTGTCCTGACGGCGTGCCGGTGCCCGGCAGCTCTGGACGTGCTGGAGGCGCACCTCCGACGGCCGGCAGCTGCCGCCGGACGCAGCTGCAACGTTGGCAGGATGGTGTGTAGCGAGCTGCCGCCGCTCAGCAGCTGTCGGGGCACCTCGGCAGGACACTGTCACGGTAACTATCGTACCCATATACTGTGCCATCAACAGCTCAACAGCCTCCCAGATGTAACTATCGTACCCATATACGTGCCATTCAACAGCTCAAACAGGCCTCCCAGATGTAACTAACGTACCCGTATACTGGGCATCAAAACAGCTCAATAGCCTCCCAGATGTAACTAACGTACCATCATTACTGGATGCCATCAACAGCTCAACAGCCTCCCAGATGTAACTATCGCACCCGTATACTGTGCCATCAACAGCTCAATAGCCTCCCAGATGTAACTATCGTACCTATGTACTGTGTCATCAACAGCTCAACAGCTTCCCAGATGTAACTAACGTACCCATATACTGTGCCATCAACAGCTCAACAGCCTCCCAGGATGTAACTAACGCACCCGCTATTACTGTGCCATCAACAACTAACAATAGCCTCCCAGATGTAAACTATCGTACCGATATTACTGTGCCACCAAACAGCTTCAACGCCTTCCCAGATGTAACTAACGCACCCGTATACGTGTGCCATCAACAACTCAATAGCTCCCAGATGTTACTATCGTACCCCATTATACTGTGCCATCAACAAGCCAACAGCACTCCCAGATGTAACTTAAACGCACCCGGTTATACTGTGCCATCAACAGCTCAACAGCTCCCAGATGTAACTAACGCACCCGTATACTGTGCCATCAACAACTCAACAGCCTCCCGATGCTAACTAACGCACCGTTATCTGTGCCACTTCAACAACTCAACAGCCTCCCACGAGTAAACTAAACGCACCCGTAATACTGTGCCTATCAACAGCTCAACATGCCCTTCCCAGATGTAACTATCGTACCCGTCATACTGTTGCCATCAACAGTCAACAGACCTCCCAGATGTAACTATCGTACCCATATACTGTGCCATCACAGCTCAACAGCCTCCCAGAATGTAACTATCGGCAACCGTATACTGTGCCATCAACAACTCAATTAGCCTCCCGATGTAACTATCGTACCGCAATTTACGTGCCATCAACAGCTCAACAGCCTCCCAGATGTAACTAACGCACCCGTATAACTTGTGCCATCAACAACTCAATAGGCCTCCCAGATTGTAACTATCGTTACCCATATACTGTGCCATCAAACAGCTCAACAGCCTCCCAGATGTAAACTAACCACCCGATATTTACTGCTCCATCAACAGCTCAACAAGCCTCCCAGATGTAACTAACGCACCCGTTATACTGTTTGCCATCAACAGCTCAAAACAGCCTCCCAGATGTAACTTAAGCAACCCGTCATACTGTGGCCATCAAGCAAGCTCAACAAAAGCCTCCAGATGTAAACTAACGCACCCGTATTACTGTGCATCAACCCTCAACAGCCTCCCAAGATGTAAACTTATCGTACCCTATCTGTGCAATCAAACAGCTCCAACAGCCTCCCAGATGTATACTATCGCACCCGTATTTACTGTGCCATCAACAACTCATTAGCCCTCCCAGATGTAACTTATCGTACCCAATACTGGCCACAAACAGCTTCAACAGCCCTTCCCCAGATGTAACTAAATCCACGAGCGACTCGCACATATACTGTGCCATCAACAACTCAATGCCTCAACAGATGTAACTATCGCACCCGTATACTGTGCCATCAAAACAGCTCCACAGCCTCCCAGATGTAACTTATCCGCACCCGATACTGTTGCCATTCAACAGCTCAAGCCAGCCTCCAGATGTAAGCTAACTACCCGTATACTGTGCCATCAACAACGCTCAACAGCCTCCAGATGTAACTATCGTACCCATATACTGTGCCATCAACAACTCAACAGCCCTCCCAGACGTAACTAACGTACCCGTATTGACTGTGGCCATCAACAAAAGCTCAACAGCTCCAGAATGTTAACTAACGGCACCCGTTACTGTGCCATCAACCAACTCAATAGCTTCCAGATGTACTATTCGTACCCATATACTGCTGCCATCCAACAGCTCCAAACAGCCTCCCAGAATGTAACTAACGCACGTATACTGTTGCCATCAACAAGCTCAACCCTCCCAGATGTAACTAACGCCACCCGTATACTGGCCAATCAACAGCTCAATAGCTCCCAGATGTAACTAACGCACCCGAAGTGTGCCATCAACAACCTTCAACAAGCCTCCCAGATTAACTATCGCACCCGATACTGTGCCATCAACAACTCCAATAGCCTCCCAGATGTAAACTATCGCCTTACCTATGTACTGTGCCATTCAACAGCTCAACAGCTCCCAATGTAACTATCGCACCCGTATACTGTGCCATCAACAACTCAGCAAGCTCCCAGATGTAAACTAACGCACCGTATACTGTGCCAATTCAACAGCTCAATAGCCTCCAGATGTAACTATCGTACCCGTATACTGTGCCATCAAACAACTCAACAGCCTCCCAGATGTAACTATTCGCACCTATACTGGCCATCAACAGCTCAACAGCCTCCCAGATGTAACTAACGCACCCGTATACTGTGTATTGTACAGGGCCCCTAAATAGTCGCAAACAGGGATGTCGCCGGTATTATTTGTAGTGTCGGGATCGGCCCAATGGGGGGGGACGTGCCTCCTGTGCAGTGCACTCCTCCCCCTGGCTGCGCCCCTGCACAACATGCACGACTTGCACTACAGAAGAGAGGATATATTTTCACGAAGCCAAAAACATACAACATAACTATCCAACAATATACATTATTAAACTGCGTGCTGACAAATCAAGACTCGTGCTGCGCTGTTTATGCGTCAATGTGTAAAGGCTTGACAAATTTCGTCTTGAAATCCAGACAGCTTTTTAGTCGCCTGCACGCGCAGCTCTGACGGCAGGGGCCGCAGACCCCAAAACGCAAAGGTGCTCCCCTCACGAGCGCAACAGATGACGCACGTGCCTCAAAATGCACCAAAGACAAGGATTGCCCACTTCTGATTTGGTGCAAAACAAAATCGTCGCCGCAGCTATAGCCGTTGCCGAGCAGCAGCCAAAGGGAACGGACGTCACATGCATCCATCCATACGAACGTCTTGATTTTTATCAGAGTAATTCAACTTCTTTCATTCATTCGCTGAAATTACATTCATCCATTAGTCATTCATCGATAAAAATCCACGCACCATCTCGTACGGGCATGGATTAAAAAATATAATTAAAAACAAGGAACCATTGTTGATCATGGGAAAAATTGACACCCTTAATTAAAGGGAGTGTGCCTACTCACATTGGTCATGTGGAGTTGTTGACACTAGTCTGTAGAGTTTATGTTTCTGAATTTAGCTATGTACTTCATTTCCCCAGATTCACTATAGTTGCTGAGATATTCAAATTCGCCAGATCATTGCCGGCGGAATAATATCACCAGAGAGATTTCCATACTAGAAACAGAGATATTTCACCATGGTTATTTATGTCTTTGGTGCGCATGTAGGTAACATCTTCGTACTATGTTTATAGTGGCGATCGTTTATGAGTTTTGAAACAAAACAAATGCAAAACAAAATATAAGTAAAAATCCAACTAAAGGGGCTCCAGACATTAATTTTATCGTAACCAATGATCAACCCAACAGCTTCTTACCGTAATAAAAATATATTTGAAATTTCAAAAGATTAGGCACACTACCTTTAAAGGGAATGTTACATGTCTGAATGTTGTTAAATATACAGGTTATCGTAACAAAGTATGAAGTACCTATGTGCTGCTGAAAACGACGGTGATATTTGTTTCTCGAAAAGTTAATAATACAAAGGCAATGACGTCATTATTGAGCTATAGAGAGCTATAGAGAAAATCTTTAAGCTGTCAAAATATATGGCAAAATATTTTCAGACAGTTCTGGCGACTTGAATACAAACAAGTATTTTGTTGTCGTAATCGCAGAAGGTTATCCAGCCAAGGTTCGATCAACCATCTTGACGTGGCTGTCAGCCAATCAGCGGCGGCACTTGCATAGACCCCTTTTGCAAATTTAAAATCAAATTACTTACAAACGGATAAGATTTGTGGAAAATGAACTAAGTAATTTAGACACTTCAATAACGGCCAAATATAATGGCCGTTAATATACCGTTAATAAATAAATAAAATATCAGCCCAAAACCAGCACAAGGTTGATGGTGAAACATTCTCTTTAAATAAATTGTTATGACATAGGTAATAATAAATATGTCACACGGGTAAAAAGATCACATTGCACCATTCATTGTACTTGTATTGTTGAAAGTGGCCGTGTGGTCGTCTTTACAGAGAAACAGGAGCTACCGAAAGAAGGAATGATGATCGGCTTGCTGGTTCCAATAACTATCACAATCATCGGGATAATGGCCTATGTCCTCTTCTGGAAGTAAGTATGCTTCATTTTGTCAGAAAATCGTAGTTGGTAAACATTACGTGGTGATTAATTTTCCGTTACACCACATCGCTATTGATGACTCTGACAATACGATGAACCAACAATAAATCAGAACATAAATAACGTGCTTATTCTTACACGTAGCTGAATAAATCGAGTTGGGATCCTACCTAAACCTGTCGCTAGAAAAGCAGTCTTTGCCAAACCCGACCCCTGTACCAGTGTGCCAGCACAGACCCCTGCACTGTACCTGTATATGCCGGCAGACGCGTGGGCAGCCAGGTGGACGTGGAGCAGTCCAGTGCCGAGCGCGACGGTGCGGAGAAGAAGGCGGAGGCGGGCGGCAGCCAGCCGGCCACCTAGGGCCGCCGGCCGGCGGGTGTGGTGCACGTGAGAGCTGAGGGCCGGCGGCGCCAGCGCGGCCTGCTGCTGCCGTTCGCCAGTGCCGCCGGAGCGCGGCCGCCCCGCTCACCGCCGGCCCACTACACCGCCGAGTTCGTCCCCAGCAGCACGCCGTCGAGCCTCACAGATCCAGCCGGGGACTGAGCACGTCACAGGGGTCACTGAGCACGTCACCAGGGGTCACTGAGCACGTCACCAGGGGTCACTGAGCACGTCACCAGGGCGTCACTGAGCACGTCCCCAGGGTCACTGAGCACGTCCCCAGGGGTCACTTGAGCACGTCCCCAGGCGGTCACTGAGTATGGTCCACAAGGGGTCACTGAGCACGTCCTCAGGGGTCACTGGAGCACGTTCACCAGGGTCACTGAGCACGTCCCAGGGGTCACTGAGCACGTCCCCATGGGTCACTGAGCAGTCCACCAGGGGTCACTGAGCACGTCCCCAGGGGTCACTGAGCACGTCCCCAGGGGTCACTGAGCACGAGCACCCCGTGATAGTGCCGAGTGAGTGACGCCGAAGATCTGGGGAGTGAGGAGCCCGTCGACGTTCTGCGGAGGTCGGGCCATCGCCGGTACCGGCTGCTTTTCGAGGAGTGAAATGTCTGTGGTAGTCATGTATGATTGTCTCGCGGCCAGTAGAGGGGGCTCCACGTGACGCGCTGGAGGTGGCGAGGAAGGAGAGGCCGGTGTTGGATGTTACAGAGCGCAGGAGGGTTACCCAGCGACAGTAGCTGCAGGTGCAGACGGTGCTCACAGAGCGGAATGAGGACGGGTAGAGTGGGATTCGGCGCTGTGTGTTAAGCCGCGTTTCTGTGTTGTCTTCACCCGAAAGCACCCCGCCACGCTTGTGTACGGACTGTCCCGTTAATAATTCCTTGCCTGTAAATCCATCGGCTATCTGGGAAGCAAAAGCAATAGGCATTGTCCTGAGGAAAGTCGAACCAAAGAAAAACTATGTTTGTTTGCAGATACGGTACCAAATATAATTTACGTCAGGATTATGCTGTCATTTTTAAGAATTGCAGTTTAAAAATATTTTCCTTTTAAGGCACTGGAGATAAATTAATTGTGCTAGGCTCCACCCCCAACGGGTCACTGGGCTCCCATATACTAAATGAGCTCAACAAATCGTAGCAAATACTACATATCTGTGAACCACAAGTAGTTATAGGTTTACTCGTTTCACATGCATGTTGTACCCGGAAGTTGGCTAGCAAATAAGTTAAGTTTGAGTACCACACCGGATGTTCCTCGCTGATGACGTATTACAGGGACTCGTCTAAGGAACTTTAAGTGGGAGCGGGAGGGGGCTGACATGAACCTCAAATACCCTTACATACCAATTAACCCGGCATTGATTGGGTTATCAGCCAAACGGCATAGCCCCCCCCCCCTCCCCCGGGGAAAATATTGTCCACCTCGTTATCTCAGAAACCAACGATCGACGCAAAAGACGCACAAAACGGCATTCGAAAGCTCTCAATGATACACATATAAATCATATTCTAAATTTACTACTTGAGGTCAAATGTCAGGTCAAGGTCAGGTCAAAGGTACAAGTCGAGACACTTCACTTTTTAAGTACATTACTTTCCATCCAAAGTCTTGAATTGCGACTTTGATCACCCAAAGTGTTCACAGTGGTATAACACACATTCTTTATGAGCTAAAGTGAGATAGTTGGAAATGGTCTAGTTCAAGGTCCGGTCAAAAAGGGATGCGTTAAGGACTTACAAAAAAAGTCACATGTGAAACGTGTTTTATGTGCTACTTTACTCGTACAATGCAACAGTGATAGTCATTTTACTATCTAACCTCATTTAATTAAAGCTAGTGTCAAGATCAGGTCAAGGTCAGGTCACACAAGGTCAAAATTTGAAATAGATAGATCTAGACAAAAGGCATGTTTCTAGACCAGTTTTGCCTCAGCAACACATTGTTGACATATATTTGTAGGCATCTACATAGACAGGCTGATTATTGATTCACTTTGTTTTGGAACGATTCAGTCATGATTAATTTTGGAATCTGAATGATTCAAACTCCGTGCGATTCACGGAAGCAATTTTGAGAATGGATTTTTTCCGATTCATATAATTAAAACAAGTATTTTAATCGATTCAAATTTGGCTCAATATTACAAGTATGTGGTGAATTTATGTTAAATAATGAAAATGGGATCATACACATATATGATCATTAAAACATTGTTACAGCAATAAGATTTCAGTATACATTATTAAAACCACTGGGACTGCGTGTATTTGAATCATTACGAATCTTTAAGTCCTTTGAGCTTATCAACCTTGATTTTATGTGGGTTTGTATTCAATCACGATTCATGAACCTGGTTTTGGTATTTTTCAAGGATTTTTGATTGAATGATTCCAGTCGATTCGATCAGTGTCGAATAAATAACCAGTCTGCATCTGGAAAGTAGAAACAAGAACAAAACGTAGTTTAGAAATATGACCCCTTGAGACTTGAGTTACCATACTTATAGAGCCATAAGTCAGTGAAAAAATAATGATATTGCTATGTTTGGGTATCGCTCATGTAAGGTTCCCAAACATATATTTCGGTTTATTAAACATTTTCATGGCGTCAAAAGTAGGCATCCTACGGCAAAAGTCGATCCTTGAATCAGATATGTAAAAACATTAAACAACTGCGTCCGCTGGTTTCCGACTCGCGAATAATATTGGACGCGATTCAAAATGTGTAAATAATTGTACTGTAGTCTATTCTGAGCATCTATTTGTAGTTTTGAATTGGAAATCGACACACAATTGTCAAAGATAATTACTTAAAACTATATCCACAACAGAGTGTATGCTAGGCCATTTCACTTTTAGCGAAGTTCGTCGAATCGCTTAGGTCGCCAAAAATTCCCTTTATTTGGTCAATTTCAAGACTTCAGGTGCAATTTCAGCCACATCGATCAATATTTAAGCCTGCCTCACGCGCCTTGAAGTTCTCGGCTTATGCCATTTTTTGCAAAGAATTACGAATACGGCAGAAACTATGAACGAAACGTTTCTAAAACCACCATTTTTGGATTCTCCGTATGCTGTTAGGGCATATGTTCCATTTTCAACGTCATAGACCGCATAGTAAGACATAAATATTAAGATTCATGGTGCGATTTAGGGTGCTTGACGGTAACGCCATCTATGAGTGATAATTGTAACTACTGACTAAAATGCCTGTATTCGATTCGGTAAACTCGCGATTTCTTGACGAATTGATTCTACTACCATAAAAATAGACAATAGCCAAACACACTTACTCACTCACTCACTCATTAACTCACTCACTCACTCACTCACTCACTCACTCACTCACTCACTCACCAACTCCCACTTACTCACTCACTGGCTCGCTCACTCACTTACTGGCTCCTCACTCACTCACTCACTCACTCACTCACTCATCACTCACTTCACTCACTCACTCACTCAACCACTCACTCCTCACTTCACTCACTCACTCATCACCTCACTCATTCCACTCACTCACTCACTCACTCACTCACTCACTCACTCACTCACTCACTTCAACTCACTCACTCCCACTCACTCAATCAATCAATCAATCAATCAATCAATCAATCAATCACTCACTCACTCAACCTCACTCACTCACTCACTCACTCACTCACTCACTCACTCACTCACTCACCAACTCACACTTGTTCACTCACTGGCTCACTCACTCACTTACTGGCTCACTCTCTCACGACTTACTCACTCGCTATGCCCTCGCTCACTATACCCTCGCTCACTATGCACTCGCTCACTATGCCCTATTTGTAATTAATTGAGTTAGTACTGCACATGCTTCTATTACGGAGAATATTGCAGTACCGGTACGGGCCACCCATCAACAGTTTGACCTTTTGAAGACAAGTGTCTGCATTATTTTCAAATGGAAATCCAATTAAAATTCACAATGTTATGGCCAATAATGTTTTTTGGGAAAACCAAGCTTCTCGCCAACAAAACAAAACTGTCACATATTTGTTGATATATCGCATGAACACTGACAGCACTCATCAACACATTTGTCTTCTCACGAAACACCTATGGTAATTGTTGATTGGAAAATCGGTTTCCACAACTGACGAAAGATATTTATTTTAAACTATATTCACACCAGAGTATATGCCCTACTTATGGAGTTCAGACGCGTGAGACCCCTGTTTTTTTGGCGATAATTTGTTAAGAAATTGCCAAATTCGAGTCAAATTTTCGCACAGCCTATTTCAGCCCAGGCTCCGATTTCTGTCCGCATATAGTCGGTTAACAAAAAATCAAAACTTAAGGTACTTGTCATTGACTCGTAACGCTGGTAGATTCATACCGTGACGTAGGTTGTGAACTCAAAAGCACGTGCTGTCTTATCGTCACCATCGTCGGTAGTCACGTGCTGTTGAGGTCACAACTCACAGACTACGTCACGGTAGCCTTTACTGTGGGGTCACTGGGATTTGGTTTACCGAGCAGATTTTAACGTTACGATTCAATGACAAGTACCATAAGTTTTGATTTTTTGTTAACAGACTATACGGGCAGAAATAAGCGCCTGGGCTGAAAGAGACTGTGCGAAAATTGGATTCGGATTCGGCCATCTCTTAACAAATTATCGACAAAAAGTGGGGTCTCACACGGTTTGAAATCCATAGAAATTATCATTATTTAAATTAGTACTGCATATGTTTCTTTTGCAGAGGATATTACAGCTACCGGTAAGAGCCACCCATCAATAGTTTAACTTTTTAAAGAAGTGTCTGCATCATTTTCACATGGAAATGAAATGAAAATCCACAAAATTATGGCCAACAATGTTTGTTGGGAAACCCGAGCTTTTCGTCCACAACAACAAAAATGTCACATATTTGTTAATATATCGCATGAACACTGACCAGCTACTCATCAACACATTTGTCTTCTCACAAAGCATCTATGGATAATTTTCAAATGGAAATCGGTTCACAATTCACACAGATAATTATTTGTAACTGTTACCACATCAGAATGTATACCTATGCTCTAATGTTATCCAATAGTGCATGTGCCTCTATTCACTGTTGCGAAGAACATCTCAACTACCGGCACGGCCACCCATAAAATGTTTTGCCTTTTTAAGACGAGTGCCGTCATTATCTTCAATTTGAGATCCAACGAAATCTGACAAACAAAATTGACAATAATTTCAAAATTGACCAAGTCGATACCTTTCGGTGGCGGACGGTTCAAATAGCGAAAACAAAGTGCGGTGGAAATCACAATGGAGTAAATACTTTTCTAATACCTCTCATTTGGGTTTTCATGTTAAATGTCCTTTTCAACCGTGCAGAATATGAGTGTGGAAAAAATGTTATTCTGGACGGTAGAAGGCTCTTTCATTTAACAGATCCTCTTGGAGATGACTACGGTATGAGAAATACCTTTCTGAACTCTGCTGGTCATTACTGCCAATTCGGTGTCAAAAAGATTTGACACTCGACCTTCGGTCTCGTGTCAAATATTTTTTAACATCTCGAATGGCAGTTGTTTCCCAGCATCGTTCAGAAGTACATATATGACGCATGCGAAACGTCACGAAATTTGTCCTTTTAAAATATGCCCAAATATGCCCAACGATTTTTGCGTTGAAACTCAGTAACTAGGTCGTTTTGAAAGGTCAAATATCTGATTTGGAGGTTTCTCATTACACCCGACATTATGGCTATCTCAGCTAAAAACTAGTGTTAAAAGTGCTATATTCCCTTTAAAGATTAACTGATTTTATCGTCAAACTCGTACGTAGTGACTAGTGACGTCATTAAATATGCTACACCTATCTAAATTATTTATCAACGAAATTCCCTTCAATTTCGCACAGAAGATGTACAATTGATGTTGAAGAACGTACCCAACGTTTCACGTTGATAGTGTTCATCAGGTTTTGAGCTATCGCAAAAGTTCGGGTTAATGGCTGTTCGCATGTAGCACTCCGTTTTCTTTTTCTTTTTTTTTTGCAGTTGCAACGAAAAATTAAGCATTTATATGATACTATTTCATTCATATTAATATATTTATGAATATCGTTTTTTTCTGCGTTTTCCTTCGTCGCCGTGCGCTGGAGCCAGATAAATGATACCTGGATTTGGACACAAAATTTTTCGGACTCTTATTACTAAGCACAGCAGTGAATGACGGTGCTGGACTCACATTTGCACGAGCCGAGACATAAAGTGTATCAGCTTAACAGTTCCATTTCAAATTTCGGCTCCGCAATAAGAGGCCGAAAATCGAGTGTCCAATCCAGTTATCATGTTATCTGTGGCTGGAGGTATACGCAGGTCGGGCCTGATTTGGGACCTCTTTAAGGGGTTAGGTTTCACTGCTTACCTCTGAAAAGCCTCACCACAACACGTAACAGGCACGTAGCCAAGGGGGCGGCGAGGGCGGCCACCCCTTCCCCTCCTCCCTGAAGGCCCGGCGGGCCCTTTTCGGAGCGTGCAGCGCGCCAAAAGGGGCCGACGAGACCGCGCAATGCGCGGTATCATGGGCTCCTTATGAGTCGAAAGACCACGCGAAGCGTGAGAGTTTGGAGCACTTCAGAAGTTCTTAAGGGGCATCAAAGCCCTCTCTCAAAGACCAGAGGGCCCTTGCACGTTCAACAGAGCCCTGTACAATTACATGTCAGAGGGGCAAGTGGAAAAGCCGAAAGGGCCCCTGAGCAAATCAGAGGGCCTCCTGAACACGTCGAATGAGCACCTAGCCAGCACAGAGGGGCCCGTGGGAAGGTTGGAGAGGCCCCTGAGCAGGTCGGCAGGGCAACAAAGTAGCCAGTGCAGTCCCTTGCCAGGTCTTAAGGGTCCCTGAGCAGGCTGGAGGGCCCCTGGACAGATCAGATGGCCTCTGGGAATTCCAAAGTGTCCATATGCACTATGCAGGTCAGAGGGGCCCCTGACCAGACCGAAAGGCTCCCTGGGTGGGTCGGAAGCAACCCTGAACATGCCGAATGGGCCCCTAGCCAGCACGGAGGGGCCCCAGGGCATTCGAAGCATAGAGATCATATATACATAGAGATACCTTGCACATAAATCTGCGGCAATTCAGTGGGCTTTTAAGCAATAAGTTGCTTTTATAGATTATCTTTTAAATAGCGTGCGTCGACGCTAATTACATATTCATCTGAAAAATATATTTTATAAATTGTCTCTACAATATAAATATTGCCTACAAAACTGTCTTCTACAAAAAAAAAACTGGGGCTTAGTTTAGCACGGGCGTCGAGAGCGTAACAAAATATGCTTAAAAAGACCCACCGAATTGCCACGAAATCAAGTGCCTCAGCATAGGCATCAAGCATCAAGTGCCTCAGCATATCTCTAGGTATGTATGTATGATCTATATGGGTCGAAGGGCCCTCTGTGCATGTTGACAAGGCGACAAAACGGAAAGCGCATTCCCTTACTAGGTCGGAAGGGCCCCTTAGAAAACTGGAGGGCCCCTGGACAGACCAGAGGGCCCTTGGAAAGTTGAAAGGGCCCCTGAGCATGTCATAGGGGCCCCTGACCAAAACGGAAGGGTCCCTGAGCAGGTCAGGGGCCCCTGATGACGTCAAATGAGCCTCTATTCAGCACAGAGGTACCCCTGGCAGGTAAGGAAGGCCCCTGAGCATATCGGCGGTGTGAGAGAAAAAACAGTGCAGTTCCTGACAAGCTCGAAAAGGCGCCTGAGCAGGCTAGAGGGCCCCTGGATAGACCAGAGGGACCCTGGCAAGTGCAAAGGTTCTCTGTGCAGATCTGAGGGGCCCCTGCATATACCAAAAGGGTCCCTGGACGGCTAATTGGCCAAAATGGTGAATCTTGGCTACGTGCCTGGTTAATGGGACTCTTTGAGGTTCTTGAGGGTCCCGGTCCAATTAATCTAATCAAAAGTAGGAAAAAAGGTTATCACAAAATACAGTGTCCAAAATCCGTAGAGTTTTTCAAATTTTATGTTATGGGGCAATCTATGAATGAAGGTTTCAAGGTGAGGGGAGGGACCTTTGGAGGCGCCATCCCCCCTCGACGAAATCCTGGCTACGTGCCTGCCAAATACCTGCTGGCGCCTGTCGCACTGCCCCCTCAATGACCGAATTTCACCTCGACCGTGGAGCTGGATCTGTGACTGGGGGATTTTACCCCCAGTTAACATGTTAGACGAGTCCCTGACGTATTGCATAGCGATTATCTGCGTTACCCTTCCTTTATTATCCTTCATCATCCTTTCATACCAATTACAAACCTGCTTAACCTTGCACTTCATTTCAGTTCGCTGTGGTAATCTTGTGTGTATGTGCCACCGCTATTATTGTTATTGTCAAAGAACTCAACAGCGCGCAGTCACTTGTTTCATCCACCTTCATGTGTCAGTGCATCATTGGAATGATATCACAACCACGGAAGGCAACGCCATCCGTTCCGATATTATCGTGATGTATCAAATACCAGTCCGTCCACAGTACAACATTGGCCATTATAAATCGTGGTTATATACATCTACAAAATAATGTTGACTGATTTAACAATACCGTGTGTTATTGGCGTCCAATATATATAAATGGTGTGTTGCGTGTGTTTGGCTCAGAAAATGTATAATTTTACATTAAAACCCGCTCCCTGGTGGGCTTCCGAGACTTCACCATGCTGGGGGGTCAAAATGACCCCCGTCTAACTCGAAAACTAAAAGATAAGAAAGAAGCGGAAAGAAACGTTAGAAAGCTCTTAGAAAGCTCTTTACATGGATATTCGAAGCTACAAACAGCGTTTTTAGCTCAGGTCAGTATTGAGGTCGCTAGAGGTCGTCAAAGGCCAAATTTTACAGTTTTTAACTTTGCTTCGAACAACCCCCATATATCTCGTGAACATGATAGCTAGGAACAAACGGAAAAAGCAATTGAAAGCTCATAAAAATGCAATCGCGCTATAGATCCTCAAAATTGAGCTCAGATCAATAGTTAAGGCTCCAGAGGTCATCAAAGGTCAAAAATGCAATTTTCGGTAAAACTTGTTTTCCTGAATAGCTTTTTATCTGAAAACGGTAGAGCATTTTTTAAGACCATTTATTTATGTATTTATTTGTATAATCACCAACGAGTTCGGCACCCACTGACAGGTGAGGTCAAAAGTTAAGACACGAACACTTACAGACACAACTATCTCCCCATAAAATATACACCCACACGTTTCTTGAATTCTGGTGCATTGCTCACCCATATATCCACATCGCGGTTCGCGTCCAGAAAGGCATTGCAGGCGCTCGGAGCGCGATTGAAAACGCACGTCTTAACAGTGTTTACCCGCGCAAACGAACTTGTGAACACACATTGTTTTCGCAGCTGANTCAAGATCAGGTCATCTAAGGTCAAAACTGAAAACTGACTAATATGAATAAACAATGCATGTTTCTAGGTTAGTTTTGTCTCATTAACACAAAAATGACATTTATATATCTGTATCAGGTCAAAAATCCAAAAAAAACGTTATTTTGAAAAAATTACGTCATTACCTACATATGCTTGGAAAGCAATCAGTCACTGAAAAATGAAGCTATTACTTTGAAATTTGGTCTGGGTATTTATTACACTTGGTTCTCATATATATATATATATATTCCGGTTTTTTAGATACCTTTGAAATTTTTAATTTTGGGGGGAAATTTCTGAAAAAAATCAGTTTTTTGGAATTTTTGGGGTCAAAAACCCAAAAATTTGAAAATCCGAAATTGCCATCTTGTAGAGAATTAAATTTCCTTTCTTTCACAGTTTTGCGTTTGCGATTTGCTTCAAAGCAATGTTTTCTACGATGCATCAAACATTTATCGTTATTCAACAAAAAATGGCATGACATGACGTTATCAAAACGTCATTATCTCCCAAAGTTCTCAATTTTTTTTCGATGATTTTTTTAGGAAGACGTCAAATTGAGGCTGGACAAGGTACTGAAACTTTTACGTCGTTATCTGTTACAGTTTTCAAGTTATTGTGGAAATACGGGAGGGGGGGTAATATTTACCCCCCTACGCCGCGCGGGTTAAACTTACAACAATACAGTCTACAATGAAAAAGGCAGTCAAATGTCAGTTTTTTACCGGATGGACCCGGCTGAATCGTGACTTAGTCCCGAGGACTTGTTTATTTGTTTATTTGTATAATCACCAACGGGTTCGGCACCCACTGACAGGTGAATCAAAGTTAAGACATGCACATAACGAAACACTTACAGACACACAGCACAACTATCTCTCCATAACATAACACCCAACGCTTCTTGATTGTGCATGCTGCACCATATATCCACATCGCGGCTCGCGCCAGAAATGCATTGCATGCGCTCGGAGCCGCGAATTGAAGACGCACGTCTTAACAGTGTTTACCCGCGCAAACGAACTTGTGAACACACATTGTTTTCGCAGCTGACAGACAGGCACTGCCAGAGGAAACTTGTCGATAAGGAATGGTGAACATATATTGTGGCGATGAACGTTTCTGATGAACATTATGTCGTGCTGTTCGAACCGAGCTCTCATGGTGCTAACTTTAAAATAAACAGCCAAATCTCGATACGAAAAAGACACTCCTGTCACACGGCAGCGAGCACACAGCCAAACCAGAAACTTTTCTGCACACGCTCTATCCTTTTTGGACGATGTGACTAGCCTGCCCACTCACACTAACTACTCTACTCAAGAGGGAGCGAACGTTTGGCAAATATCTGAAAGGGCACGTTGGTTGCTGTTTAAGGACGGCGTTCTTGCTGTTGAAAGTGTACGCATTAGTAAACCAGAGCTTCGGTTTGCCTTCGGACTGTATGGGTCTAACATGTTTCGCCAAAAAGTGAGTTTTGATCCAGCACATGCCGTCGGCATCACCTGGAGCTTCCATGCTGACCACCATCACAAAGTTCCGATAACCGAGTGCGCCTGAAGTAGGTGATCACTTTACATTGGCTGGATTCACGCTTTTAAGCCCCACTTTCAGACAACAACCAGGTTTTTCCAGCTGGCCTCACATACGCACGTCTAAATTGAATTATGCGCCTGTAACATTTTCACGTCGTCTGCGAACATGAGTGGTTTTTGCGCTCCAAGTATTCCAGTAGGTCGTTTACAAAACACACGAAGAGCAGGAGGCGAAGAGTCCCCTTCGGTCCGATTCACCGCACCCACTCTGAGCACTTGCCTCCCAACCCACACCTCTGCTCTCTCCCGACAGATAGGCAATCCAGTCAAAAGCTTGTCCAATGCTGTATGAGCTTTAATTTGTGAGGAGCCAACTGTGATTTACATGTGACGGTGGTACAGCTACGATAAGATATAAGCAGCGCAAAGAACCAGAGCCAAGGTCCAGAAGCTCCTCATATCTGCTTACCTGTCACTTCTGCACATGTCCGATTTGAGGTCGACGTTTTGTCGCTATTTTTTTTTTTTTTTTTTTATATTGATTAATATTATATTAATAATATAATTAATAATTATTATAAATAATTACTATTATTAATATAATAATATTATATAATATATCTGTTATTTGTTGTTTTTTGGGGAATTATAGCTACAGGACTTTGGGGGCATGGCCCTTTTGACCCCCGGATCCACCATGTTGTCGTACATACCTCCCCATGTGCTCACTTGAAAGCTCTTGTCGAAAATAATAATTTAAATACATTTATGCTAATATGTTTTAGCACTTGTGGTATGTAAGGCATTTATATTTAATATGAATGTATATTTATATTGTTCTGGGGTGGTTTACTGTGTTACATGCACCCTGTGTACATCGAATGGTGAACGTGTGACCTATATTGACGAATGCAAGAGACCCATTAGGTTGCGGTTCAATGAACATGTTTTAGATGCCAAAAATAATTCAACTGACACTCCGTTCGGGGATCATTTCAGAGCACATCATGCCGGTGAAACTTTACCTGGCATCATTATCAGTCAAAATTGTACATAGGGCAAAAGATCATCCGAACCGCAAAATAATGGAATCTCTCTACATTCGCCAGGTAAACCCAGTCCTCAACAGGAGTATTGATTCATGGTTTATCCTTCAGGCCTAGGCCATTGATATGTACTATATAAGTGTGAGCGATCTGATGTTGATTGTCATCGTCTCGATAGTTTTTTTTTTAAATCTTAGTGTTTTAAAAGTGGTTTGCTGATATGTGGATAGACATGTGATATTCCCCTGAAATGGCGGCATTTTATTCGAATTTTACGTATAATTTGCTAAGCTTCATGGCGCGTCTGTGAAAAAACTTTTTTTTGCATATTTTGATAATGACCTGTGGTCAAAATCATTAATAACTATCCATTATTTTTCAACTTTGTGTGTTTCACATTGTAAGGAGGCCATTAAAAAGATATATACATTCATATTAAACTTAAATACAGTTGAAATGCTATAATTTCAATAGTCGAAGGCATGTTTTTGATATATGCTTATTGGACCCTCAAAACGAAAACTATTTAATTTAAAGCACTTCAACTGTATTAAAGTTTATTTTAATCATAAACAGCTTTCAAATAAGCACATATGGAGGTCTTTGTGACGGCTTTTGGCTTGACAGATTTTTGACCTTTTGGGTAGGTGTCAGCAACTTTCCGAGGCCCGGGGGACCAGAACTCAAAAGAATGCAATGCAATTTGGCATACTTGTTATCGACCTAAAAAAGAACGCCGTATCAATTGGCAACCTTGCACCAGCAAAAAGTGTTGTTTCCTGGACACCCTAAAGACTAGGGTTTCCCTGGTAGGAAGACCCTGGTACTAGACAGGAGGCCCCAGCTTAAGACGGAGGCCCCCAGTTCTAGACAGAAGGCACCAGGAAGTAGATTATATAGGAGGCTCTGGTACTAGACAGGAGGCCCCCGGTGCAAGATAGGAGGCCCGGTGCTAGACAGGAGGCCCGGTGCTAGACAGGAGGCCCCGTATAAGAACATAAGATCCCCGTTAACTAGATAGGAAGCCCCCAGACACTAGATAGGAGGTCCGGTCCGCCGGTACTAGACAGGAGGCCCCGTACTAGAATAGGAGGCCCCCGTTGGCTAGAACAGGAGGTCCTTTTTACACAAAGGAGGCCCCTGGGTACTAGACAGGAGGCCCCTGAACTACAAAGAGAGGAAGTTCCGTCCCCGATACTAGATAGGGAGGCCCCCATCCCCTAGACAGGAGGCCCCAGTGCTTGATAGAGGCCCCCTCTGCTAGATAGGGAGCCCCCGGTGTAGACAGGAGCCCCTGTACTGGACACAAAGGACCCCGGCGGCACTAGATAGGAGGCTCGCCGGTACTAGACAGGAGGCCCCAGGCACTTAACAGAAGGCCCCGTCCCCGGTACTGGACAGGAAGCCCGCGGTACTAGATAGGAGGCCCGCGGTACTAGACAGGAGGCCCAGGTTTTATTACATAGGCAGGAGGCCTCCTGCACTAGACGGGAGGCCCCCGGTACAACATAGGAGGCCCTGGTACTTATGGAAGGTCCCCCTTTTTGGAAATAGCGGAAAACGACGGCATTTCGCGTCGCCATTTTCGGCACTATTGTTTGCTTATCAAGCCCAGATCCTATTCAATGTTTGACCTCGGGCCTTCTCAGGTTAGGTTACTAGGTCAAGTCTAGTGATCCCACCTCCAAAAAATGTAAGGTCGTGCTGCAGCCAGATTGTTTTACCGATCAGTTGGAAGCTCACAAACACACATCTCAACTACCCACATACACACGTCTCGCCTACCTGCACATACACACGTCTCACCTACCCATATACACACGTCTCACCTACCCATATACACACGTCTCACCTACCCATATACCCACGTCTCAACTACCCATATACACACGTCTCACCTACCCATATACCCACGTCTCACCTACCCATATACACACGTCCCACCTACCATATACACACGTCACAACTACCCATTACACAACGTGTTAACCTCAGGGGCGTAGGAACTCATTTGAAGTTGAGGGGGCAAAAGGCATTTTGAAGCCGATTCTTTCCATGCAACGTCCATAGGCGTAATGTTAAAATCCGAAAATGTTGGGGGAAGCAGTTGCCCCCCCCTGCCCCCTTCCCCGGGCTCTTACGCCTATGTTTAACCTACCCATACACACACGTCTTACCTACCGATATACACACGCCTCACCTACACATATACACACGTCGCACCTACCCACATACACACGTCTCACCTACCCATATACACACGTCTCACCTACCCATATACACACGTTTAACCTACCCATATACATACCTACCCACATACACACGTCTCACCTACCGATATACACACGTCTCAACATACCCATATACACACGTCTCACTTACCCACATACACACGTCTCACCTACCCATATACACACGTTTAACCTACCCATATACACACGTCTCACTAACCTATATACACACGTTTAACCTACCCATATACACACGTTTCACCTACCCATATACACACGTTTAACCTACCCATATACACACGTCTCACCTACCCATAAACACGTCTCACGTCCCATATACACCTCTTACCTGTCCATATACCCACGTCGCACCTACCCATATACACACGTTTAACCTACCCATATACACTAGAGTTCGATATGGCTGCCTTTTTCCTTGGCCTAACCACCCCACAGCCATGGCATCACAGCCACAGCCAGCCATAGCCACTTCCAAATGTCAATGGATGGCCGTTGGCCAGACGTGATTATTTTTTAAATTAATATAGTGTCTTTTTTGTAGTCTTTTGTTATGGCAATATAACAAGGCTTTTTTAACCATGATTGGTTTGATGAAATGTTTAAAAAAAAAAACGAGACTATGCAGCCACAGCCGTAGCCACAGCCATGATCTAGAGATTTTTCAGTCCGGTCCACTCCATAGTCCATAAGCCATGGGGCTTGGCCAGCCATGGTGATAGCCGCCCCATTTAGAACTCTTATAAACACACGTCTCACCTACCCATATACACACGTCTCACCTACCCATATACACACGTTTCACCTACCCATATACACATGTTTGACCCGCGCACCGACGGGGGGATATCCGCCCACCCCCCACAGGTTTTTCAGGACTAGCGGAAAAACAGCGGCGCGTAGCGCCGCCAAATTTTGCATAGCTGTTTAGGCATCAATTACGCACACTTTGTGATTTTTTTACTTCCTAACTTTTAAGGTCACGTTGTCAGGTCACATTAAATGACCCAACCTCAAGTCACGTTTTTGAAAGTCTGACATCTTGCCAAAGCCACAGTGGTGAACCAAACAGTTTGAAACTCACAGTGTGTACTAAGTACTCCGGTATCTACAGTTCGTTTATCTCGGAATTTTGAAAACGGTGACCTGAAGGGTCTGTCATTTTGTGAACCCCCCATTATAAGTCTATGGGAGAAAATTGAAATGCGCACCAATCGAACAAAACCTGGCTAAATGTGGTCAGTTTTCATCCTAATCACTATTTTGAAGCTAAGCAGAAGAATGCATGTTGTATTTTTTTCGTGACCTCTTTAATGGTCAGGTCAAATCCAATGTGCCCCCAGGTCATATGGTTTTGTACAATAGCTCATCT
Source organism: Semibalanus balanoides (assembly GCA_014673585.1). Classification (NCBI taxonomy): domain Eukaryota; kingdom Metazoa; phylum Arthropoda; class Thecostraca; order Balanomorpha; family Balanidae; genus Semibalanus; species Semibalanus balanoides. The sequence continues at coordinate 9,984 of VOPJ01001771.1, read as the reverse complement.
TCTACGTGAGATAGAGTGCTATGGTTTTCACCATTCTGTTTCTCTTGTCGAACTCCATCGATTGATTGTACAATTTTAATTGACCTTGACATGACATCAGGTCAGGTCAAATTTTTGAGTTTGACCTAGATAGATCATACGATATATGATTCGATGCGCCGTGATGTGGGAAACATGATGAAGTCAAAAAAGTTTCCCTAGCGCTTATCAATAAACAGTTATAAGCAAAAACCTTTTTCAGTAAAATTAGTCATTTTGACCTTCGCTGACTTCTGGAACCTTCAATATTGACCTTATCTGAAATCTGAGGGCATTTAGCAGAAAGAGTGTTTCAATGACATTGCCAGTTTTTTTTTCGATTGGTCCTACTTATGTTAAGGTTACTGAGTATAGCCCGGATTATGGTGAAAATGTTAAATTTAAACTTGAAATATGGGAAAAGTTGACCTGTTTTTGAACCTCTGGTGACCTCAATATGATTTGATCAAAAAATAGTCTGAGTATTATTATGTAGTACTTGTTCACGGACTACCTCACGCGGTTTTCCGCTTTTCGGGCTACAATTGTTTATTTCGAGGATATCTGGGGCGGTTTTATCCGCACCCCCGTCGTGTTCGAAGTTGGCTCAGTACCCCGTCGGTGCGCGGGTTAACCTACCCATACACACGCTCACCTACCCACATACACACGTCTCACGCTACCCAGATATACACACGTCTTCACCTACCCATAAGACCACACGTTTCACTTACCCACATACACACGTCGTCACCTACCCATATACACACGTTTAACCTACCCTATATACCACACGTTTAACCTATCCCATATACACACGTTTAACCCTACCCACATACACACGTCTCACCTACCCATATACACACGTCCTCAACTACCCACATACACACGTCCACCCTACCCATATACACACGTTTAAGCCTAGCCCATATACAAACGTCTCACCTACCCATATACACACATTTAACCTACCACCACACACGTCTCCACCTACCGATATACACACGTTTAAGCATAACCATCATACACACGTCCTCACCTACCCCATATACACACGTTTAACCTACCCATAATACAACATACGTCTCACCTACCCATAAACACACGTCTCACCTACCTGTCCATATAGCCGGCCGTGGCAGCCGACGCCAGTTACAGCTGCACAGAGCCTTCATTTTCAGCCTGTTCAGGTAAAACGAATAGTGGTCTCTCTGGTCTCTGGTCCCCCTGGTTCAGCTCCGGTCCTGCCACGGCGCCATGCTGCAACCCACCGTGTCTGTGTGGGAGTAAGCGCGGAGCGCCCAAAGTTCACAAGCAAATATCACATACATCCTGGCCGGCAGCATTTGGGGACTGCCGGCGCCCAAAGTCACGGCTAGTGACGTGTCGCGTATGTCGCTGCGTGACAAGGACATACATCGGACAAGGACAGATCTCGCTGCGTGACCAGGAGTATGTCGCTGGCGTGACGTGACGTGACATGAGCCGGACTGACGAAACCATCGCTCTGGAATGTAACTCACTAGATCGCACATCTGGAGAGAGAATATTTAATCCTATTAGGGTTTAGCAGGATTCACATTGCACCACCTTATTGGCTAAGCATAGTGTGCTTACTTGTATATATCAACATTGCATTTATTGTATGCTTGCATACTTGTATTCCCTGGGACAAGCACCAGTATGCGGCAGGGACTCGTCTAAAGAAATTTGACTGGGGGCCTGATGTGAAGCTCAATGACATGTTAGTAGCCCGGCAATGAGAATGACTGGGATCTTAACCGAACGTTCTGCACACGTGTTCCACTGCGTGCAGAACCTCGCTGACGAAGGAAAACAAATTAAATTTAGCATGAGTGGAAGTGTTCGCACAATTTTGTTAGAAAAAACTCACACTTTCGATGTCTTATACTTTTCTACGAAATGTTAAGATCAGTTTCGCCAAAGTTGGGGGGGGCGTAATCCCCCCAGTCCTGAAGCTGGGGGACAAGCGCCCCCTCTGACTCCTGTTCCCGGGCCTATGTCTGTTGGTGCTGCACACAGTGAAGTCTAATGAAACATTGTATGCCCTCGCCCCTGATACCGGGGGCGAGGGCTATATAGTAATTGCATTTGATTCCACTGCGTGCAGCACCGACAGACAGAGACAAAAACAGAGGTGGTGTCGATGAAATGACAGAACATTTGGTCTCAACTGTACGTCAATATGTTAAAAGCTTGGATAATATATTACAATATAAATCACAGACCCATGCACACTCGCCATACACATTTGCCTTACACACTCAACAGCTCCTAGCCAGCATCGCAGAGAAGCCTGGCAATCACCTGAATCTTAAAACTGGTAAGTCCACTTCGCGCATGTCGTGCGGTAGCTTGTATCACATGCATACCCAGGGGTGGATCCAGGGGTGGATCGGGGGGGGGGCAATCAGGCCGTGGCCACCCTAGAACGTCTGAAATCGGAAGCAAATTTACACATTTTCTGATAAAAATATATGAACTTAGCAACTTTCACCAAGTATGTCTTAAATCGGATCCCAATGCATAATATAAATATGGTAGGTCATAGAAATCAATTATTTTCCCAGAAAATGGCGTATTAAAAAGTTCTTTTGGTGTAAGAGTCATGAAAATTATTTTTAAAACAAATTAGCTCAAATTTGGGGTGAGTAAAATCGCACTTGAAAATGTGAAAAATACTAAAAAAGGATAATCTTAGCCTGTTCTTGGAGTAATAATGACCTGTCTAAAAATAATTCACGCTTTTGGATATAACGTCTTGGGTGCCTCTTGGGTGCCATTGCCAGGTCATAGTATCGTTCTATTTTTAAATTTCTTTATTTTGAAATTTTATGTGGGTAAAATTGTCTATGAAGAAAGCTAAAATTCATGAAAACTTAAACAAATGTACAATGTTCCGAATGGCTGTTCCGGAGCATGTTGAGGCTGGATAATTGAGATAAAGTATCGAAAATGGATTATATTTGTAAGTGTTGACTACAGATACTTAACTTAAAGCACTAAAGCCGAAGTCATGGACAGAGGGTGTCCAACCACACCGCTGTCTTACATCTGTCTTACATCTGTCTTACATCTGTCTTACATCTGGCCCACACATCTGTGCTGCTACAATACTATGCTATTATTCCTGTTGGCAGCCCTTTGAGATTTGCTACATCAGCCAACAGGGCTGGAGATCCTGGGGGTTGGTGGAGGGGGGAGGTCATGAAACCCCTGCCCCCCATAGGTTAAAACTTGGGGCGGGGTTCAATAAAAAATAAAACTGGGTGGTTTTTTAATCAAAAGAAAGCGGACGGTCATAGATCAAAATGATCCCTACACATGCTGAAAGGGGATTTTTCAACCCTAGCCCTGGTGGGGGGTCATTTTGACCCCCCGAAGGTTTTTCCAGAGTAGCGGAAAAACGGTGGCGCGCAACGCCGCTAAATTTTAAACAGCTGTTCAAACGTCAATTTTCCCACACTTTGTCAAAAATTTGACTTTAGGTCGTCCCCTTGTATTACGGGGCCCTGTCTCTATTCGGCCCCCTCAAGACTGGACCCCCAGACTCAGAAAGCGATCTTTAGGCTGACAGCCATATGCAATTTGGCTCGATCTTGAATCCAAAAGTTCTTTATAAATGGAAATATGGTTGCACGTCCATCACGGAACACATTGCAACATCTTATGCGAAGATTTTGACAAACAATTAAACATTTGTATACCACGTGGGGGTCAGATACTATTGTCTCCGATTGTATATACCTTCCGTGTGGGTGCCCATGGAGAGAGAAAAAAACAAACACAAACAATGCGTGCGAACTAATCGTCGTAATTCATCTCACTACTTGCAAACGTCACCGGAAAAGTGCATTCTCAAGCTGCTGATGACATTGCTTAAATTTTGGCGATTTTTACCCTTTTTAATGCAATTTTTGCAAGATGAAAACCAAAACAAAACAAAAACTTAGTATAGCGGACAGTTTGCCAATGCCTATCGGACAAAATCCAGCCACACCAACCATTTATTTTCTCTTCAATTTTGTTTTACAGCCGGCCTTCTTATATTTGTGCCAAATTTGCTAATTTTCAAGTGCGATTCTGCTCACTCAAAATTTGAGCAAAATTTGTATAAAACAATATTTTCGTGACAATTATACCAAAAGGCAAACAAATATATACTACGCCATTTTTCGGGAAAAAAAAATATTTCGTCATATTAACTCCTATGACCTACCCTAATGCATAAACAAGCGGAGTCCGATGAGTTTTCAAGACTATTTGAGACTTTTGGAACTTCGGGCCGCCAAACCACCGGTGGCCCCTCCCAAACTACCGTTCTGGATCCGCCCCTGTACATATCAGTCCCCCGAACGCTGGCTGCCAGGATGCATGTGACATTTGCTTGGGGCCCTGTCACTAACCGTCACTGGGGCCCTGTCACTAACCGTCACGCCCACACGGTAGGCTGTAGCACAGTGCCGGAACAGGGCCTGGGCCGGACCCGGGGGCGACCAGAGAGGGTCACTTCTCGACTGACCGGAGCAGGCTGAACATGGGGTTTCTGTGGCTGCTGCCACTGCTGCTGGCGTCGGCTGTCACAGACGGCTATGTGGACAGGTGAGACTGACTTGGGTAGGCGGATAAGCTTGTGTTTGATCGACATTTATATATGCTGTTGTCAAATTTTAAAGAGAGATAATAACTTTTTATTTACTTTTGAAGATTGTTTTAAGATTTATGTCGTTTGAGTTGATGTGATATCTAATACAGAAGCTCTTATTTTGGCACAGCGCCCGTGGTTAAGGTACTGCTGATGTATGTAGCCTATATAGTTTACATAGGCGTACCCAGGGGGGGGGCAAAAGGGGCAATTGACCCCGCCCCCTCTTGAAGGCCCGTGCGTGCCCCTTTGGCCAATGGGCCCCCTTTGACCCTATTTTCTCTCTAAATACCACGCGAAGCGTGGTCTTTAGAGTGTTTAGAGAACATCAGACACTCTGGCTCTGCAGAGGTTTTTGAGCAGTGTGTGCAATGGATCAGGTACAGCCATGGGTGCCCACTCAATTCTTCCGATTGTCTGGGCTGGATATGCATTTTTCGACTTTTCATGGGTACTGGGTGGGCATGGGTATGACAATATTTGAGTAATGTCGCTAGCCGTTATTTTGTACTTGACAACCAGATGTTTTACCAGGTAAATATGTTAGCATAAATGACATAGTACACATTCGACAATCAACTCTTTTTCAATTATATGAGGAATAATAAAATCAATGGTAAGTACCTAGCAGTGGTGTCAAGATTTTAAAAATCCCAAATCATGTCCCAATCCAAAGTCTGATCCAATATGACAATGCTGACCGAAAAGTGTTCGATGAGCCCAAATCCACAGCAACACAGAGATGCGTGATATTTTTTCTCGTTAATAGGCATGCAAATATAAATATGTTAGGATTTAATTGGTTGCAAATTTTGTGAAAATAATAATCTGCTTAATATGGATGGGCCGGACTGGGCATGGATCTCAATATTATGAATTTGGATGAGTCTGGTCTGGGTCTGGGCTTGGTGTTCATGTGTTTCGGCTGGGCTGGGCTTGGGTTTTAGGCACCCATTGAGCACTATGTTTTTTAGAGGTTTGTGAGGTCAGAGTACCCTGTAAGACGGCCAGAGTGCCACGTCAGACGGCTCAGAGTGTCTTCTCAGGTGGCAAGAGGGCCCCTCAGGCGGTCAGAGTACCCCCTCTGTCGGCCAGAGTGCCCCCCAGGTGGTCAGAGTGCTCACTCAGGCGGCCTGGGTGCCTTCTCAGGCAGTGTTGGATTTCTGGCCGTTTTCTGGTCCGGTATTTTGCTCTCTTCAGTGAATTACTCCCGTTTCGGCCTCAGCCTTTCGGCGTTCAGCGTGAACGCCTGCCGAAGTAAAAACCACCCATTTGAGATCAAACTTGGTTCACAAAATGAGATGTATTCTGAACTCCAGAATAGTAATATTCTGGGACTACAGAGTATAATAGGGTATATTAGACTCGTGGTATGTACTTATTACTTGGAATTATGTATTATATTTAATAATCTTGTGTATTATTTCAGAGTCAAGAATATAACTCAGTTGTGCACAAAAGGTTGCACCTCCCACGGGCGGAATGCCGGCGGCAGCATTGAACCCGGGGGGGATTAGCTTGACCCCGAAGGGGCTGAGGCGAAACGAGGCGTAACTATTGAAGAGAGCAAGTACCGGGACCAGAAAAGCGGCCAGAATCCAACGCTGCTTCTCAGGCGGCCAGAGTACCCCTCCTAAACGGTTTAGAAGTGCCACGTTCAGACGGCTCGAGTGTCTTCATCGTGGGCAAGAGGGCCCCTCAGGCCGGTCAGAGTCATAGGCGGTAACCAAGGGGGGGACAAAAGTGCAAACCCCCGAGGGGTCTATCCGGCCCTCTTGACCAATGTCCCCCTTTGGAAATTTAGGCGTCGAAGAGCCCTATTTCCCACCACTCATTAAAGACTACGCAAAGCGTGGTCTTTAATGAATTCAGGCACTTTAGTTTTTTTTCCCCGAGGTTCTAAGGTCAGAGGCCCCTCGGCGGCTCTGGGGTTTCATGGATGCAGAGCAACCAAGACCTTTGGAGCATCAACTGGACCTCATGCATTTGGCTAGTGCGGCCAGAGACGCAGCCAGACCTTCGACAAGGGTGCACTACATCCCAAGGGGCCCCCTCAGCAAAGCCCCCCCCCCAAAATGGCACGAAAATAACAATATCTCCGGATTTAGGCCACTATATTTTGCAGGGCTCCCAATAAGTCGCAAAAAGGGGACGTCGCCGATAATTTTTTAGTGAAAAAATCGGTCCGTTGGGGGCACGTGCACCCTGTGACCCGTGCTAGTACCACAGTGCACGAAATAGGGCCTGTGCCCATGGTGCTCTCACACAATTTCGCTGTATTTCGCCGGCCTGTTCACATACGGCGATTTAATGGGGGATGTACCTTGGGTCCCCTAAAAATAATGTTTTTTTGAGGTTTTTTTCGGAAAAAATGTTGAAAATATGCCCCTCTAAAAATATAGTGGGCCAAATCCGATTAGTTTTTTAGTGGGGTTACCTTGTGCTCCCCCCACCGAAAATTGCCCCTTCCCCTGAAGCGAATCCTGGGTACGCCACTGATAGTGAACATATATTTTAATATTTATGCTTCTAGTCAAGATAGTTGTGTTGTTCTTCTATCATGTTCTCCTAATTCTAATTTTGAAACCGAAAAAAAAAAGTTTTAATAATTGCAATGAAGACTAGAAAACGATAAAACGTTTGCTTCAATGCTTCCAAGGCTGAGCTGCGTTGACCATTTAGCATGACATATAACGATTCCATTTTCGTAATCGTTAATAATTATTTGTAAACATCCATGGTGTATACAAATCCTACCGGTATGCAAATGCCAAGAGAACGTGACAAAGGAATCATTACGCAAAAAATGCGGAGGATATTTGGAACAAACTAGTACGTGAATTAAACACATCTGAGCCAGGTGTGTATCGAAAGTTGAACCATGTGAGGTATATTTATTATTTATCTACTGTAAATTTACCATTTTCATTAAAATGTATGCCCTTATCCTAAATAACTTTGACAACATTATATCCTTAAGTTCAGGGGGACTGGTTACCGGATAGTTGCTGAGTACCGCGGTTCAACCCCCGCCCGGGTAGGGGGTGGCGGATTCCACCCTCGTTTTTTTCCGGGAGTTGCTCGCGTAGTTATTGATCGATTGCGATGAAACTTTCCGTATTCTACTTTTGAACAACTTGACATATCCTCTAAAAATTTCGAACCTCCAACTGGCGTGATCCGTGACGTATGACCTGTTTCTGAAGGTCATGTCAGGCGGAACTGGCGTCCCGTAATATCGATTCTACGTTAAAGCATTGTAGCGAGAGGCTCGACGATTAAACTGGCACAGTGCTTGTTCAGGAGCATACGCACAGGTGTTTCCAGGTGACAGTTGTGGCTTCCACAGAGTTTGTGACATCGATTGACTTTTTGAAAAGTCAACCAAGGTCACTGTCCTCCGATGACCTCAGATTATTTTTGGGGGCTTCTATGGACGTTTCTAGGAAAAAGTGTTACGCTGATTTCAAATCTGGTATCCATTTTACATATCATATGTTCCACTAAGGTCATGTGCTTTCGCAGGTCAACCAAGGTCACTGACCTCAGGTGACCTGACATGACCTTATTGGAATTCGGCAGTTATTATGACATTTGGTGATGCTGATTTCAAATTTGGCGTCTATTTAGGCATACATAAGCATTTCTGCATTTACCGTTTTAGCTCGATCAAGTATCTCAATTGTTTACACCATTTAAGGTTTGAATGACATGTGGGCCATTTGACATGACCTCAGAGGTCACCTAATGACCCATGACATTAACAATGGGTATATCAATGTCTTCCTCCTCGTCACAAGCAACACGCTCGTTTTTGTAATCGAAGCTCTAGCTCAATAAGGGGAGAAACGCCAGAGGGGGGGGGGCGTACTACGTGTCCTTACCAGGACACGTAGTGATTCTCGCCCTATCCGGTGGAGGGTTAAAGGTGTGTAGTACTTTAAACTTCTGATTATACATTATTTCGAGAGAAAAAAACATCTATCTGCGAAATAGGAATTTATTTGCATGTGCAATGTTTTATCCCCACAATGGCAATTGCTATCACCTATCACTACCTTTGACTTTGTATACAAATGATATGTTCCCTCAAAGTTTCGTCTGGCGTGAAAAAGTATTGTGTAATACCTAGTTTGTTTTGCATCGGATATATCGGATCATCGGATGATAATCATAATGCAGATTACATATGGGTTTAAATCTGGTAAGTTTGTTTTCAACTTTCGTGGTTTATGCTATTTTCAAGGTAAAAATCAATCCAACAAATATAATCCTACTGAAATGAAAATATAATACCAAAAAGTAGGATTTTGTAGATGACTTAATAGCCGTTTTCACGATGGCTTATTTTGCGCGAAATGTTTTAAAACATTTTAAGATGTTTTGAAATGTTTCAGTGGTAGGGCTACCACGGCTCCGTCTGAAGACGGCTCCGTCTTCACGATGGGCTAATTTGCGAGAAATGTTCTAACGCTTGCTGTATGTGACCGTACACGGTCACAAAAAATGTTTTAACCCTCGCCCTATAGGGCGAGGGTTAAAACATTTTTTCGCCAATTAGTCCATCGTGAAAGCGGCTACTACTAAAACATTTTAAAAACATTTTAATATAATGTTAAAACATTTAAAAGATCGCGCAAATACAGACCCTAAATCGTCTGAAAACGTGGTAGCCTAATATGCAATTTTTGTCCTAACGTTGACTTAAACATGTTGTGATAATTTTGTTAAGGAATATTATAGTCGAGTATGGTGCGGCTATTCGTTTTTTTTTACCTGAGACATGTGGTACATTCCGTGCACGGACTATACATAAAATAATATGAATTAACAACGATAAAAAAAATATACATTCAAACAGTTTTTAGCAATAGAGATTGTGTATATACATTTTCATGGCTGTCCTCTTTTAGTGGTCATTCTGTTCATGGAGAAAGTCCCATTTCAGATAGAAACGCGTTTTGTCTTTCTGCAGTGGGTTCCTCCTGGTGGCGCCTAAGGTGTGGCGCGCTGGCTCCGAAGAGCGGGTTTGTGTTACTCTGTTCAATCTCGGCTCGACACCCTCCACGGTGCTGAAGCCTGTCTCCAGCCCGGTAGCATTGACCCAGAGGAGGCAGCGGGAGCGCCCCTCTCTGTCCGGGTTCCTCGGACTGCTGCGTAGCAGGCAGCAACCAAGGATATATGAAGCACCGAACAGAGGCACTGAGCAAGCTCCCATGTACCAAGCCTTCAAACTGCCAGAGCAAGAAAAAGTCATCGTCACGCACGACAACGTTGGCGTTACTATCATATTCGCTAGT